>JAVJIF010013282.1:0-148308 GCA_038442645.1 Agave tequilana | reverse complement strand
TTAGAATGAAGATGTGCAAGTGCTCAATTCTAACCGCTATAGCAAGTGGCTATGCGGGTCGTGATCCACAAGGAGGGTTTTGCGATAGAAGCGTTTACGTTTCTTTATTGAAATCTTAATGAAGATAAAACGAAGATTCTTCTTTGATTTTAAGAAAAAAAAAGGAAAAAGACTTATGTTAAAGTGAGAAAGAAAATGAGAGATGAAAAAGGTGGAAAGAAAAGACTATTTACAAAGAAAGGGGAAAGAAAGAGTTGGAAGATGAGTGTTGGTGGTTTAATTTACAGAAATAAACGAAAAGAAAGAAGATGAAGAAATACTTACCTAGTTTGATTGATGACTTATCTGGAAACCTTTGCATGTTCTACCTTTGCTTCGGAGGCGTTCAACGCATAGATCATAGGCTCGAACTCAGTCCCCGTTCGCGTTATATCATCAAGCGGGACAAGCATGAAGTGATGCGGATCTTGAGGAGGAGAACGTCTTCATGAACTATCGTTGGCACTCACACAACATCGTTATACTTGTGCTTTGGAATTCACTTGCATTCTCATCAAAACAAACGAGGTAAAGTAGAAAGAGGAAGAAGAAAATAAGAAAATACGAATATAAAAACAAAGCATTTACCTTTATTACTTGCAGAAACAATGGAAGAAAGGAGGAGGGTACATCGGTGTCACTCTCAACATCAGCCTCTCTCTCTTACTTACATGAATCTTCATCTAACCTAAGCTTACATAATATTTACATAGAAAGGAAAGAAAGACCTAAACTACAAGAAATGAAAACTAGTCTAAATCCTATCTCTACATGGTCGTCCATTTTTCAACGCAAAGACTGCCTTTTTATAGGCATAACCCACACGAGGAGGATCCCGGGGAGATCGGGGAAGCAAACGCTCCCCTAACTCCCCAACCAAGCCGCGGAAACACGGCTTTGGCCGCGTTTCCGCGGTCAGGGTTTGGCCAGGTGGCCACACCCTGTTTGTGGGTCGCCCTGGTTTCGCTTTCTGCTTTTATCTTCAGTTGGTTTTTCAGTTTGAGTCCCGTGTTGTGACGAAATGACCTTGGATTCTTGGCTTTAACCGATCGATTCTGAGAGGATTCTTCTCAACCGGTTTTCAACCTCTTGATTTTGCCCTGATTTACTGAGTGCGAATTAATTCTGATTTAATTCAGAATTTTTGTAGGCTTTGGGCTCATTTCTCTTCATCTCCTTAAAGAATGGGCCTGCAAATAAATTAAGCAATTAATTAAGACAATGCAAAGTTTTATTCTAGAATAAGTATGGAAATATGATACTAAATATGCAACATTAGCGACCGATCACACCCCCATACCTATCTTTTACTCGTCCTCGAGCAAAACAACTAAACTATACTAAGGATTATTAGACCACTTTCGCAGGTCACGCGATTGCACTGAGCATGTGCAACAAGCCGTTAAACCTCTAGGTTTCCCCTAGAGGACGAGTTTTGTCTCGTGAGGGTTTTCATCGGATTGCACCCACAAAATCCATAAAGAAGAGAAACAAAGAGTTAGTATTTTCGAAAAGCATTTTTGAAAGAGAAAAATATTTGAAATATAATTGCAAGATTTAAGCAATCTATAAGTTATAGGAAAACTGAATTTTTCATTCCTACACTTAGTCTCTATTCAAAAATTTATTATCAATCAAAGTAAGGAGTCAAATTGTACTTCTCATCTAGTCTATTACTTTACCCTAAGTCATATGCACCTTGTGACTGTGAAAATTTTGACTAAGGGTTCATTAACTCTAACTCTTATGCCTTATTTATTTGTATACATATATATATATATATATATTTTGGTGGTATTATTCCTTAGTTCTATTAGGCTTTCTAATCTGCCCATGTAACGAGCCTTTAATCGATGACTCCCAAACCAAATGGCCTTAGGGCACCGGGTGAGAAAACACCCCAAGGACTTAAGGACTCGAGCAAACAAGGCCACAAAACTAAGGATTTTATTATATGAACCCCTTTTAGGCGTGACTACTTATGCTTTATTAGGCACAAATACCCAGCTTAATCAGGAAATTTTATATATATATTTTTTCTCAAACTTATCTAATCATCTTTCGCATAAATACTAAGTCTTGCTTAGGCCAAAGCACCTAGCTAATCAATAATTAAATTTGTTTATCTTTTTTTTTATAAGGCATAAGAATCTTTGTTTTTGAACCCTAAGTGTGTAAGTGTATGAAGTGTGCATATTCATTAAGGTAAAGATCAAGACTAAATTACTTTGACAAATTATCTTCCTAAACCTAAAAATCAAACAAATAATCTTATTTTGACCAAGTATAAGAAATCCTAATTTGAATTTTCCTATTCCTTAAAATTGACTTAATTTCTTACAAAAATATGTCAAAATATTGTTTCTATTTTCAAAAAGTTTTTAAAGTAAAGAAAATGTTAATAATTTTTTTAATAAAAAGAAAAACAAAAGTTATGTTAGAACCCTCCCCCACACCTATCTCATGCATTGTCCTCAATGTATGAATTAATGCATAGATGCATGAAAAAGACGAAAGGGAAGGAAAACGTTACCTTAAGGTGGTGGTTCCGGTGGTGGTCTGATTGGTCCACGAAATGCGCCCAATCAACTTTTCGTGGGATTCGGAGGAACCCACCAGAAATTTCTTGAATATAACCCATTAGAATGATGTATCCATGAAGGATTTTTATTAAATACTTGACCCCATCTAATTTTCAAATTCCATAATTAATTTCGGAGTCAATTTATCAACCACCTTGTCCCAAAATGGGGTGTGAAAAGATAGAATGATTGACTTGGACTCAGGAAGTACAGTAACAATACCGACTCAGGAAGATGACTTAAGTCAAGTAAAGGTTCAGGAGTCGAGATTGGTTCAAGAAGTGTGTCCAAGTCAAGAAGTTGAAACTCAAGTTCACATGTATTTTCCAACAATGGAATGTGACTTAATATTGGTGATTCATGTTCAGGAATGATAGGTGGGGGAATCAAAACTGACTCTAACATATTACTCAAGTTTGGTAGCAAAACAGGAGTCAAGATTGATTCAGAAAGTTGAACTGGATCACAGATTTGAAAATCTAGGTCACATATCTCATTGAGTTCAATATCAAAAAAATGAGAACTTGCCAATTTGTCAATAGGATTTTCAAAAGTGTAAAATTGGTCAAGTTCAATATGATCATCAAGAATGGGTGATCAATTTCATGATGAATCGGCACAGGATTCAATGTTGACTCAGGAAAAAGATTGAAATCAGGTGAAGATACCGGAGTCATTATTGAATCAGGAAGTAAAATTGAATCACTAAGTTGAGATTCATGATCATATTCATTTTCAAGTTCGATTTCAGGAAAAGGATAACTTGCCAAACTGTCAATATTCTTTTCAAAATTTGGAGTTTGGCAAGTTCAAATGATTGTTCTGAAATGGAACCTTGATTTCTAAACAACCTGACTCATCGGCTCTAACAGGATGGTTAGTGACATCAGAACTGGTCAAACGGTGGGAACATAGAGATTCGATCATCATATTTATGTCACGATTACGAGCGTTTTGAGCCTGAGTCATGGCTTCAAGCATCTTTTCATAGTTGATAGGCTCATTGTTTTGATGAAAAGATGAAGTATTGTCGTAGAATTGGTGGTGAAATTGTGAGTCCATCCGATTTTGGGATTTGTGTTTGGACTCACGCATACTCATTTCCAAAATTGATAGTTTTCTATTTTGGACTGGTGGAACTGAGTATGACTCTTGAAAATATTGTGGACAAAGTGGAGAAGGAGGACAAATTGGTTGAAAATTGAACTCGGGAAGGTGAATCCCCACTAACTCTGTGAAGAGTTGAAATCATTATGGAAATTATAGTTATTAGATTGGGGGTATGGGTTATATTGATTCGGATAAGACCAATCCGGCACATTAGGTTGGTTAAAGTTATGATATGCCGGGTTAGTAATATCTGAAAATGAAGTCGATGTGTAATATGGATTATTATTGAAGTTGAAAAAATTATTATTATAAGCCATATCGCACAATAGAACACAAAAAACAAACAAATAAGCAAACAAAAAAGAAAAAATTCTAACCTAAGTTAGGGTAGACCTATGACCTAGACGACTCCTAGCTGATTAGACTGTCCACGGGAGGTCTAATGCAGACTTTGACCACAAGCTAATCAGCCAGGTCAGGGCAAGGTTGGTGGGAGGTTTTCCGTCAAAGACGTTCCTTAATTAAATAACCACCAACCTTCGGGCTTTCGGCCCTTAATCCCTGTCCTAGACACTGATTTGACAGGAGTCAAATTCCAACACCTTTCCCCCTTAGGATAATCTCCTAATTGAGTCCGAGATGTCCCTAGGGCCAACGTCTACTCATTTTTAGTTAGGCTTGGGTTAGTGAGTGCTTGGAATCTGATTTTTGGGCCAAGAAAGGGTGATTAAATCCCCACCTTATCTTGTTAATGGGTTGGTGCCCTTAAGATCAGTTTGTACAAGTGTACAAGATATGTAAATAAGATTCACTCAAGGCAATGAAAATCAACCAAGAGGTGAGTCCTATTCTACATGCAATGCGAACGTACCTTGCTCCAGCACTCTTCAACAATAAAAATAAATGAATTAAAAAGACACGTCTCTAAAATGCAAACGTCTAATCAATTTTTTATCTTTTTGAACAAGTATTTTACTGTTGTTTATTAGCTTTATGGTGATGTGATGGCATATAAGAAAAAACAAATTGCAGAAAACTAGAATTTTGCAAGTCAAGCAGCCCTGCAAAAAACAACGTTAGTAGTCAACTCCTTTTTGCCTCGGAACCGCGGCTTGGGCCGCGAAAATGCGACAAAGCAGAGGGTAATTGGTCTCTGCTTTCTAGAGCAGAGGCCCAATACCACTTATATGTTTCTACAATCTTAATTTCCTGCTTTGCTTGCCCTATAACCTGTAACAGAGAAAAAATTCGTTTTAGTTCTAAAAAATTTTCAATAAAAATCAGATTTCAATAAAAACGTTACCCTCCCCGGCAACGGCGCCAAAATTTTGATTGAGATACAGCCTGCACAAAAATACAGAATTTTAGATTTAGAATGAAGATGTGCAAGTGCTCAATTCTAACCGCTATAGCAAGTGGCTATGCGGGTCGTGATCCACAAGGAGGGTTTTGCGATAAAAGCGTTTACGTTTCTTTATTGAAATCTTAATGAAGATAAAACGAAGATTCTTCTTTGATTTTAAGAAAAAAAGGAAAAAGACTTATGTTAAAGTGAGAAAGAAAATGAGAGATGAAAAGGTGGAAAGAAAAGACTATTTACAAAGAAAGGGGAAAGAAAGAGTTAGAAGATGAGTGTTGGTGATTTAATTTACAGAAATAAACGAAAAGAAAGAAGATGAAGAAATACTTACCTAGTTTGATTGATGACTTACCTGAAAATCTTTGCATGTTCTACCTTTGCTTCGGAGGCGTTCAACGCATAGATCATAGGCTCGAACTCAGTCCCCGTTCGCATTATATCATCAAGCAGGGCAAGCATGAAGTGATGCGGATCTTGAGGAGGAGAACGTCTTCATGAACTATCGTTGGCACTCACACAACATCGTTATACTTGTGCTTTGGAATTCACTTGCATTCTCATCAAAAACAAACGAGGTAAAGTAGAAAGAGGAAGAAGAAAACAAAAGAAAATATGAACATAAAAACAAAGCATTTACCTTTATTACTTGCAGAAACAATAGAAGAAAGGAGGAGGGTACATCGGTGTCACTCTCAACATCAGCCTTCTCTCTTACTTACAAGAATCTTCATCTAACCTAAGCTTACATACAAATTACATAGAAAGGAAAGAAAGACCTAAACTACAAGAAATAAAAACTAGTCTAAATCCTATCTCTGCTCATGGTCGTCCATTTTTCAATGTAAAGACTACCTTTTTATAGGC
Organism: Agave tequilana; assembly: GCA_038442645.1. Lineage (NCBI taxonomy): Eukaryota > Viridiplantae > Streptophyta > Magnoliopsida > Asparagales > Asparagaceae > Agave > Agave tequilana. Next base: position 142,353 of record JAVJIF010013282.1, on the reverse strand, counting down.
ATAACCCACACGAGGAGGATCCCGGGGAGATCGGGAAGCAAACGCTCCCCCTAACTCCCAAACAAGCCGCGAAAACGCGGCTTTGGCCGCGTTTCCGCGGCCAGGTGTGGCCAGGTGGCCACACCCTATTGGTGGGTCGCCCTGGTTTCGCTTTCTGCTTTTATCTTCAGTTGGTTTTTCAGTTTGAGTCCCGTGTTGTGACAAAATGGCCTTGGATTCTTGGCTTTAACCGATCGATTCTGAGAGGATTCTTCTCAACCGGTTTTCAACCTCTTGATTTTACCCTGATTTACTGAGTGTGAATTAATTCTGATTTAATTCAGAATTTTGGTGGGCTTTGGGCTCATTTCTCTTCATCTCCTTAAAGAATGGGCCTGCAAATAATTAAGCAATTAATTAAGACAATGCAAAGTTTTATTCTAGAATAAGTATGAAAATATGATACTAAATATGCAACATTAGCGACCGATCATGCTCTCCTCCATCTCATACTCCATCACCTCCTTAGATGACCGCCGGCCCCAACCAGCCCCCGTGGCTTACGTGCCACCCCCTCCTTGCCAGCCTTATTGTGCCACCCTCACATCCATCTCCTTCTCCTGCGGACCACAATACCACCTCCCCCTTCTTCATTTCCTCCTTCTTTACCTACGTCGGAGCTCGTTGCCCTGTGCCTCCTTCTCATTCTCGCTCTGGCAACAACCCAACACCATAAGTTTTCCCTCCCTCTTTCTATTTCTCTCTCTGTAAATATATTTGTGTGTGTATTTGCATGTGCATGTGGTTGTGGGTATATGCATGTGCATATACATTGTACGTGAGTATCTGAACGCGCGCGCGCGTGTGTTTGTGTGTTTAATCTGAGTGTTCTTCTTTATTTCTCTTTCTCTGTATGGTTGCGTGCATGTAGTGTGTGTTGGTGTGCACATTTGCGTAATCGTATAAGTGTGTGTTTGTCTTAGTCTCTCTTTCTCTCTCTCTCTCTACCTGTGTCTCTCTCTATGTGTATTACAGTTGAACAAGCGACTGGAGTCGTGTTCGCAGATGACCCGGGTTGCGTTCGCTGTGGACCGATGCGCCAGGTGATTCGAAGACTGACACATGAGTTGATTCAGAGATCTGGACCGGTTCATGCTGACCTGATGGCGATTCGGGCACAGAACTGCGTCATTTCATGTAATGTTTACTTTTATATTACTTATATTTACCGTTATCAGTGAATGTTTTATTTGTTTCAAATAAGTTATATTTTGTTTAATTAATATCATCTTCCGATATTGTTTATACACGTTAAGTACTCTTCATGACTATGCTCACTTAGATGATATTATACCATAGTGGTAGTATTTTGAGATTGGAATGTACTTGATAAATTATTGACCGAATATTTTGAGTTAGTTATTCAGTAGTTGATACTTGGATCTATTAATGAATTTAATTAGAATAAAGCTTGATTCGAGGTTGAGACGGATCAGATTGGTGGAATAGTAGATCTTAAAGATGGTGTAGTGGGTTAATAAACCGGCATTGTCATGCCGAAAAGGAGTTTAGATAGATTACAGATAATTAATTAGATGTATCTTGATTTTTATATGATTGTGGATTCAATATTGTATCACTGATTTATCATTTCATGTGAATTTGTTTACAATTTCAGATCTGAAACTATTTATGATATAACTTAGACTCTGATCGGATTTGGATCTTGGATTTGATTGGGTCATGATTTTAGTTGTAAGTGTGGATACTTGGGTGAGCTAGTTAGCAAAATTAATCTTTCCTTGTTAAATCATATTAGAATTTAATTGGATATTGATGATTGATTAAATAGGAGATTTTTAATTAAAAGAATAGATCTTTGACTTGGACTTGTCAGTAGACTCCATTGAAGTGGATTTGACTTTTGATTGAGAAATATGTGTTTGATAGGATTGGTCAAAACTAGTGGATTATGCATTCATACAGTTAGATTGTTACCTTGGTATATAGATCTTATGATTGACCTTGATAAAAGTGAAAGTGTGTGATAATCTTGATCGGATTAGAGTGTGAGGATTTGATTGAATGTATAAAAGTATGTATTTAATTCAGATATTGATGAGACTTAGATAGACCAATGACTTAAAGCATGGATACATCGATGACTTTGAGGATCATGATAGGATGAGAGAACTGATTATTGGTTTATTGGACTTGTGCTTTACTATATCGGATTACCTGGCGATGGATTTAGTACTTGATGTTTACAATAATTGTAGGGAGATTATGAGTTGATTGATATATTACTGTATATCCAGTGCAGATGATAAGATGTTGATCAGTTCTAGATGAGACTGTCTATTGATCAGTGTTCTGACTTATTACTGTATTATTTCAAGTTACTGAAAATTACTGAGAAAATATTGTTATATGATAACAATATTATCCTGTTTATCTGTTATACTTGTTACACAACCTGTGATACTGATATCATGATGGCAATGTTGATATTATTACCGTGACTATCATTGAGTTATCCCAGTGATCTAGGTGATATGTAAATTAAATAATCTTGGTAATCTAAATAACATGATCATTAAACAACTTACATCGGGATTGAAGAAACTGATGAGAAGACGTCTGTATTTTGGGTAGACCTAGGATATACGTTGTGCAGCTGAAAGAGAGTTCTATTGCATGGTTTCCTTAGGGTGATGGACACCACATCCTTTTCTTGTTCCTATGATACATGTTATACATCCTACCTGACTTGTTATCATGTTACCTGACTACCTAGCGGTAGGGCTGGTTCAGTGCCAATAGTCTGAGCCGCGGTCCTTGGTATGTACGGGACCTACTTAAAATACAGACAAATATCTCCAATCGATTAGTTTTAATAACATATGTTCCCGATTGAAATTTTGTCGTGGGCGTAGTATGGGATGCGTCTATTACATGTGGCAATTGGTGTTCGCTAATATAATTAATAACAGCAGACTGACATGATACACCATGTTTGATGTGTTAAGTTGTTATATGCCTACCTGCCATGATAGACATCTGGTACATATATGATATGATGATACTTGACACACATTTTTATAACACTTGGATCCGTTACTCTTTGGATTATGTATTGTCTATTATTGTAATACTAGTAAAACATTGAATATTATTTTATTAGACAATGCTATCTTTTAATTCTGTCTTTTTCAGTGTTGTGTATATTGGTATTATAGTATGTTCACACTGGATATGCGCTTGCACTATTCCCTTATTTTACACACTCATTGAGAGTTTCTGACTGCTTGGATTTGCACATTTAGGTTTATGGTTGTTACATTTTGTTGATTAGGTATTTAGAGAGGACCATACATATTACAAGGATACCCAGTTCTCTTTGTTAGATCACTCAGTTTCGGTATCTCTTCATGCTTTTTTATTCTTGTTGATTCTCTATATATGTGGACTCAGCCTTATTCCATTTTGATTATTTCTGGAATATTATATCATGTGTTAGGACTTTATATGTTATATTGCAGTGACCTTTTTGCCATCATAGTTGATCGATATAACTTGTTCAGGTTACTTTAGACTTAGTGTGTATGTATAACAAGTATAACTCGATATAACTACGTAGGGTATTTTCCTTACGTATATGTGTTGACGACTCTCATCGCGTCTCCGCTTCAGTGTATTTTGCGAAGCGGAGCGTAACATAATATGTTAACATATGTTGTCTACATTTTTTCATTCATCCTTTTTCATAACTTCCTTCCATGTTTCTTATTTTTTATTTTTATCTTGTTTCTGATATTCCGGTACAACCCAAGCATCTCTTCTCAATGGAGCCTTATTGGCTTTTCATTGCACATTTCTAGACTGTTTTCAATTCACCTTCCTTCAACTCCTTGTCAATTGGTGCAACTTCTAACTCTTTTTACAATATACTCATTACTGATATTCAATTCTTAGTTTTATTTACCGTCTTAGCATTGAAGTGGAGCTTGGTTCTTTAAGAAGGTTGCTCCATTATAACCCAAATGTCACGTGTTCAAGTAACAGAAGTTCTCTCTTCACAATCCAAGATAGGGCTCCATACATCTGACCCTTACTAGTCTCTGTGAAGGCTAGAGCCAGGGCTGCCTTTTTGATCTACCATGTTAGCATCTCCACTTTTTGCTACACTGGTCATTTTTCTTGAATCATTATTGTTTCCCAATACCATATAGGATAATGTATCAAGAAGTTTATCCTTTTTTTGTTTAGTTTAACATGAATTTCTGGAGAGTTGAAATCATTTAAGAAATCATTTATGGTGCTCAATATGGTGATGAGCCAAAAAGTGGATCAGACGTTTGGCTGTTATGCTAGATAGACTTTCTACCTGGGTTCATTTACCATGCAAACCAATACTATGAATTAGGGGTGAGCAGAGTTCGGTTATAACAAATAATCGACCAAAATTGAAACCCGAACTGAACCGAGCCGAACTGCTCTAATTCGGTCGGTTTTCGGTTTTGTGTTCCAAAGCCCGAACCCGACCGAACTGAACAGAATCTCTCAACCGATATATCACCCTACTCAAACTCAATTTAGTGAATCATATAGTTCATAACAAAAACTGGTAGAAATTTATCTCATTACTTTTAGTAATACCATCTTTTTTATGTTGAATATGTGAAAACTATGTTAAGTATACCATCACAATTGAGAATAATATTTATATTATATAGTTCTTTTTTTCATTCTTATCATTAAAAGTTAGCAATAATTATATGAACTTTGATATAAGAACTCAAATACAGTGTAAAAGTTTTAGAATATGAAATTTTCAATTCACATTAAGTTAAGATCTTTTTCTTATTTCTAATTTGGTTAATGGATATTTGATAGTAGAATATTAAAGGATGATAATATAATGACGATTAAAAAATGCCAGAAATGATGGCAATATATTGACCTAATCGTAAAAAACTGAAAAACTGAACCGAATTGAGTCATTCATTTCAGTTCAGTTACTAAATCTAATCAGTTTGGTTTGATTTTGTAAAAAATTAGCGAAAACCGAACCAAATCGAACGATGCTCACCCTACTATGAACTTTATTGTCCTGTCTAGCGGAAGGTGCTTATGCATTACTATCAAGCTCAAATATTCAAAAATCATAGGATTGTACAAGTCTCCTATTCATACATTAGTATACTCTGAAGAACCGTGCTCTTATGATTTCTGTTATGTAAGAATGCATAGGGTTTCCTTTTTGGTATCTTCATGTCTCCTCTTCACCGTTCTGTGGTAATACTAAATTCGTACATTATTCATAAGTTTGTATGATGCTTAGAGTGAATGTATCAGATGATATATTTACAAAGGTAATCTTTTTTTATTCTTACTAAAATAGCACTTCTCCTCTTATATTGACCAAAACAAGATCTGCTAGGACTCTATAACTAAACAAATTAGAATTAACGACTTAATTCTTAATTACATCTAATATAGAATTTCCTGTATTTTGATCTTTCTATTATTTTGTTAAATAATTTACTAACTGCTTGTGTCTGCAATTCACCATTCTTTATTGGTACCTAGATTATTTGTAAGTTTCTAGGATGCATGTCTGAATGGTGTGTACTTCATATAACGGAATCATTTTAACCAATATTGTTTACTCAGTAGAAAATTTTGAGATGGGGGGTGGGGAAATGCCTGCTGGTTCTGGGGATGAATGTGGCAACATAAGCTCTGATACTACTGATGACTCTGGTAAGAGATGAATTAAACTATGGAGAAGTAATGGCAAGCGCCTTGACAATGAACAAAATTATTATTTATGTTGTGATGCTTTATTCTGTGCCCTATTTTTATCTGAAATGAAGGCTCTTAGTTGATTATAATGTTATGGGAGCATATTAGCTTAAAAGGCGAAATTGCCTACTATAAGTGCTTAGGTATGTTTGGTACCTGGAATGCAACATCTCCATCTGGCATCTCATTCCTATAAATATAGTTCCAGGCATCAAATTCCTGAGAATGTTGGTAAATCTGTAACATTCTCAGTAACATGGTAGTTGTTATGTCAAAAGATCCTCAGGAATGTGATACTAATCATATTTCTTTCAAAATTACCTCATCCATTATTGTGGTGCGTGGAAGAGGAAAAGGTGGGGTGCTCAATGATGGTGGCAATGTTGGTGGCTGGGGATGACTGGTGGTAGGGCGATCAACGGTGGTGGTTGGGCAATCACGTAGTAGTGTACTGGTGGGAGCAATAGCGTGAGGGCACGACAATGATGCAGGCACCATTTGTAATAGTGGCTGCATAGGCAGTGGAGGTGGAGGTGGCAGCTGCAAAGTTAGCGGTGGCAGCAGTGATGTGGAAGTATATAGGTTGCAACAACAGTAATGGCTACAATAACAATGATAATCATGACAATAACAGTAACAATGGTGACAGAGCTATGGTAGGCTGTGATAGGGTGCATTCACAATATGGTGGTCTTGTCGGTGATGATAGTGATGGTGGTGGTGGTTATAGCAAATTCAGTGGTGGCGATAATCATAATGGTGGTGGTATCGAGACGGTAACAAAATGGAGGTTGTAGGAGCCATGATGGAGACAGAGCTTTGTAGAGGCGATGATGGTAGCGGTGGTGGCAACAATAGCCAATAGTAGCGATAACGGTGGTAATTGTGGGAAGCAGTAGATGGAAGAGTAGGATTCATCAGGAAACAAATTAACTTGACCACCTATCACAAGGGATTCATATTCTCATATTCTTTATGTACTTGTTTACTTAAAAGCCCCATCTCTTATATTCTTTAGCACTCTCCCTCAAGTTAGGGTGTATATTATACATGCCCAATTTGTTACAAATGAACTAGCTCTGTGATCGTCCAAATGATTTTTGTAAACAAGTTTACCAACTAGATAGTGGATATCATGTATCTCAGCTTAATAATTTGTTCATCCACCACCTTATCCTAAATAAGTTGACAGTCAATCTTGTTGTTTTAGTTCTCTCATGGAATATACATACATAATTCCTTGGTTATCACAATATAATCACATAGGAGAGTGATATTATAACCATGCCTAGCCAGAAGCTATATCCATATCAATTCACAAGCGAAACTAGCCATGGTTTGATGTTTAAATTTGCTTTTTGTTCTTCCAATAAATACACAATATCATGTAGTAGATCGCGTATCAAACAATGATCTTACTTATTCAACATATGGAAAATCAATTGAGAGTGTTCATAACCATGACTTAAAAACCTTTCTCTGGAATACTCTTCAAATTTAGCGTAATCCGGATAGTAACATCCCAGTGAGAAGCTTGAGGATGAAATTGACTTGCAATACTCACATGATATACAATATCTTGTAGTTTAATGTTCCTACCAATCTTTTATATCTCCCTAGATCATGCAATGACTTTCCCTGATGTAGCATTTGCTTGGTGTTTTGGTACCCGTAGGGCATCCCTTGACTTGCATCCTAACATTCTGACTTTTTTTGACAACATACCAAGAATATATCTCCTCCGAGATAACGTGAAATCTCCTCCTTAGATTTTTGCTATCTCAATAGTTAGAGTATACTATAAATTGCCAAGATCTTCAGCGCTATCATTGTTTCGTATGATAAAAACATCATCTACATAAATAACAAGCAAAATCCTCTTACTCTTACGATTGCAAAAGAAGACAGAATAATTACATTGCCAAGACCAAACTCTTTCATCATGGCAGCAATTTTTCAAACTAAGCTTTGTGAAATTGTTTCTAGGCATATTATGATTTCTTCAATATACAAACCTTTCAGCTTCCCTTAAGAAGCACAACTTCTTCCTCTAGAGTACCATAAAAAAGAAGGCGTTCTTGACGTGAAGACGATGCAAGGATGAATAATAAGTCGCAATCAAAGAAATCAAATACACATGATGTCATGTTAGTATCTAGGGAATCTACTCCATAAGTTACGGAATGTGTCTTAATCACCAATTGAGTTTTAAGACGAGCTAAAGATCCATCTGGCTTCAGAGTGAATAAATCCATTGATAGCCAACTACATTCTTCCCACTTGGAAGAGGCCCCAAATGTTAAGTTCCATTCTGCTCTAATAATACTCTCTCTTTTTTCATATCTCTCGCACTCTCTTTAGCCTAGATAAGACATTAACTTGAACATAGACTTGGTCACCGAGTGAGAATAAACAGAAAAAATAAATGTATGATATGTATTGGATTTTTTACTTAATAAAAAACTTGAGTTTGACTTATTCAAATTATTAACTATTCTTCCTCTTAATCACAATGGTATATTCTTACTCTAACTCACTATTGATCTATTCTCACTCTTACAAGTTGTTAACACATAGCTAATTTCTTTAACTAATGAACCCCTTTAACCTATAAATAGAGTCATTTTCATTCATTCTAGACACAACATTCATTTTCCTTCTTTCTCTCTAAAAACCTGAAGCTTACTCTTCGTGAGAATGGCTTCAGTGTTAAAAAATTTTTGTTCTTTATCTTTATTTTTTGGGCAATCGTTCCTTATCTTAGCAGAAGCCTGATCTATTGTCCTAGGTCAGGTGCTGGTGATTCAAGGGTCTTTTACGGCTAAGAGACGTCTGCCAGTTCAACGCCCGAATGATTGGGGTAGGCTTTTGATCCTTTATGGTGCGACATCGTGACTGCATTCTCCAGGTCAACCTAATCTTTTTGTGCTTTAATTTCTAGTATTACATGCTATGTTTTGCTATAACTTTAATTATTTGTGCAATGTTAACATTTTGAATTACATGTTTTAACAAAAAAAAATAATTCACAATTTTTCTACAATCTAAAGGATCAAAATTACTTGAATAATGTTTCCTTTCTCATGAAAATAAATTTAAGTTTTTTTTAAAAAAAAGTAAATATTACAAGGTCCCTTCATGAAAATATTTACAGGACCTTGCCCTGCTTAAAGTTTTTGTAGTAGAAAATATTTCATGCTATAACAGATTAGTTGATTTCTTTCTAAATAATATTCAAGCAAACTCTTTAATCATACAAGTAATTGTCTTATTCTCACAATTTTTATTATTATTATTTTATCTTATTCTTAGCAGCTGAATCCTGCAAAAGCATTTGTTACATTCTTAAAAACTGAATTATCTATGTGATAAATTATTATTCTTACAATTTCTTATTTCAAATTCCTGTTTCAAATTTTTGAAAAAGTAAATTGTTACAAGTTCTTACTATTTCAATTTCTTACAAAATAATTTCTAATATTTACTAGCAATTAATAATCCAGCTACTTCATTTTGTAAAATTGATTTTTGCAAATTAGATTATTTCTAATTGTTAAATTCTTATCCTTTATTCAAGAACTAATTCATTATTAACTAGAAATTTTGGTTCATACAATAGAATTAATCTTAATTTGTTTTTTTTACTAGGAACAAACTAATTGATTTCTTGCGAAGTTCTATTTTGAAATTAAGAGTTTAACTCTTACAAAATTTTACTTGATTAAAATTCTTACAAATTTTTATTCTGATTCTTACAAGTTATTATCCAATAAAATTCTTACAAAATTGCTATTCAATCTTGGTAATTATTTACAAGAGCTTATTAACATCTCTTACAAGTTCTTCTCTTTTAAATTTTATAAGATCTTATTAAAATTATTTATAAGATCTTATCCTCTTAAATTTCACAATATCTTATTAAATTATTTTAACTATAAGATCTTATCTCATAGATTATTGCAAATCTTATCTTGTTAAATTTTTACGAAATTCTCACAAGATATAATCTTATTGAAATTCTTGCAATAATATTCTTAGCTCTTACAAGGTATATTCTTGCAATAATTGATTTCTTGTAATTAAACCTTTCCTAATTACTGTAATATTTATATCTCATAATTGCAAGTTAATTAGAAGTAGTTTCTTGTCAAAGGAATAATTTTTGTTATACTTGTTTATTATATCCAATATATGTTTCATGATATAGGGAAATTACATTAGAGAGGCTTAATTCTTATTGTATAAATTACTTGTATGATATATTCCTGAAAAATTTAAGAATTGTCCAATTCCAGCAAAACAAATTGTATAATTGTTGTATCTGAAATTCTAGATCCTACTATATTAATATTGTGATTCTTGCTTATCACTTAAATATATAAGAACTGTCCACCCTTTTATTCTGCATGCTCTAATTTAAAAGATACCAATATAAACTTGTATCTAACATTTTCAAATATTATGGGTACAGAAAACATGATAAAATTGTTCCTGTCATTTTGACAAACTTAGATTATAGCAAAATTATTTGTATTCTCTTCATGTAGCTGATATAGACACACGCTTCTAAGTATCTTTAGATCAATAAGAAAAGAAATTTACAGGGTAAATCATTTTTTTTGAAATTCTGTGCAGTTGGTATTTAACTAAGGAAGGTTATTCAATGTGATTCTGTAATTAAGAATTACCAATTGTCAAAGATCTCCCACTTGAGTTGCACCAATTTGGCTAATTGGAGTGGTAAATTTTGGGTTTGACTAAACCAATAATTCTAGAATCCTTTATTAAATATATCATCAACATTTGTTCACTATAACTTTAAAAGTGATATTGTTGTCTAAGTTATAACTCTAACTTTCTCACCAATATTTGGACATACATAAATCTGTCTAAAATTAGTTTGACTACATATTATGGTTGGATTTAGCTTTAGTTATCTTTCATATTTGAGTTTGATGTAAACCATGATCGGAACATGCTAAATTAGCTAGAATTAGAATCTTGGTTTATACTCTAGAGAATCTAGTATGAGCAATAGAATAGGATTAAAAATTTCAAATAATATGATTATGTTGAAGTTACAATTAGAAAAATATGCTACTTGTGAAATTATGCTTACATGAACAAATCTTATAATTTGAGCTCATATAAATGTGTCTATTAAATAAAAATTCTAGCCATGTGCGGGATTATTAAGTTGCCATATATGGCTTTGCCCCCCATCCCATACTAATTGGGATCAATTTTATGCTTAAAAAAAGATTTTTTAATCTAATATTTGACTATATTTGACTCCTTATAAATCAAACTTCAATTTGATTTTTAAAAAAAATTGTAATCTCCTACTTACTAAGAAATAAAATTAAATATTTTTTTATATTTTAAAATATAACATTTAATTTTGTTTCATTTCATTGATGGTTTTCAAGTAATAAGATATAATTGGTATTATATCTATAGATTTAACTTATTATATTTATTAAAGCTATATTCATAACTATCAAAAAATTATACACCTCCTAGTTAAGTATTTTCATGATTTTAAAAATAATAAAATTATGAGAAAATTCTTATTTAAGTTGGAAAAAAATATAAACTTCAAATTTTACTATTCATTAAATTGTATATGTGTGTGTATATATATTAAATTTAAAATTTGAAATTATTAGTGCATCATTCTATAATTAAAATATTTTAAAATATTTCTACATTTTTATAGTCAAGCACTTCAAGGTTTTATTTAAAGACTTTACATCTTCAGAAAGGATATTATAATTTTCACTGTAATTGTAAATATTTTTTAAAATTTCAAAACTAAATATCTATAATGCATACATTGTATGCATGTATAATTTTTGAAAACATAAATAAGTTGCATGTACAAAGTAGAAATTAAATTCTATATCCTAATCACTAAGTTAAGACAATGGTGATTTGTTTTAAATAAAAATTTGGCTACTATTAATAATATAAATAGTAAGACAAATTATGATACTTTGTTATCTGACAAAGAATCAATTTACAGTCATGTTATAAGATATTAAAATCTTATTTGTAACATCATCAATATCTTAATAAAGTGAGTAGAATGGATAATAATTTTTTTCTTCTAGTACATGTGCAGTTCTTAAAGTTTTGATCAAGTATATGTTTAAACTATATTTTCAGATATATCTGAATTACATGTTAATACTTAAACTTTGATACTAAGTGTGCATTAAAATAATTTTTGATAATCATAAATATCTTGTCTATTCTTTAGTATATAAATACTTGAATAGTCAAATGCAATGTATATATGCTTTGTCATAAGCCATTATGGGATAATTTACTTGTTTTGAAACTAAAGTAAAATGAAAAAGCTTTATAATTATCTTATAATATCAAATGGAGGGAAAGTCTGACAATTACCCAAAGATTTTATAGATCAGATAAAGGGTGTCAATAGTTATAATAATATGGTCATGAAGAGATAAATCTCTGACTAGCACCACTTGAGAAATAAAAGGTTAAATCATTACTTGACCTTGGATAAAGTCATTCTGACTAAGGATCTTTCTAGGAGTGTAGTCCTAGATTCATCAAAAGAGATGAGGTTAAACTCATAGTAGTATTCATAGATAGCGGGAACCCAGCCTACTTGATTGAGAGCCGATTCTATGAAAGAAATTTAATATGATAGAAATAAACTGGACTGGTGATACTCGTGTGGAGCATCGACCCGGATATATTTATATCCTATATTTAGCATTGTAGATACTGGCCCTTCTCTATGGTGACGATGCTCTTATGATATAGCTTGGCAAGGATAAGTTAAACTCATAATAAGTCCAACATATGTAGTGTGAAGGGTATAATATCCAGCTGTAGTACCCTTGGACAACTTACCTACATGATAGGAATCGTGATGGCTGAGGTTGGGGGCAGGGCTCACCCCTAAAAACTCTCATAAGTTAGTTACTGTGAGCATGATTATTAATGCTTAATCTGCTCGCTAAATAGATGAGGACTTACTATGTGTGTCATTTATTAATATCTGGTAAAATTGTGGGGGTGTGATCGTATACATACATTGCATATTTAATATCACATATGTAATATTTTTGCATTTATTTTATAATAAAACTTTTCTATTTGATGTATTTTCATGTCTAGTGGTGTGCAGTGTAATTAAGTAAGAAAAGAGAGATTGACAGATTTATCCAATTAAATTCAAAAAATTAAAAGAAAGGGGATCAAATCCAAAGGTTCTAGAAGCTATCTTATCTGAAAACTGGATATATTAAATGAGATAATATCATCAAAATTTAAGGAAAAAATAGATTGTTTGAAGACCCTATCGGTATCGCTGAGGATAAAGAGATAGATCGTTAAATCTAGAACAGATATTCAAAATCTAAGAAGATAAAAGGATAGAGGATGAATCAACAGATGACCAGCTCTCAGATTCTGGCCCTACGACCAGGATAATGTGGTGAAAACGTGACAAAAGTAGCATTTTCGTGGCGTTTTATTTGAATCTAGGGGAGCGCCAACTCCCCTATCTTCGTACGTCTATCCTCGTCCTATTTCTTCTATAAATACCTGCATACCCCGAAGGCAGAGGGCACAACTTCATAGGGTACGACTCCAGGAAAGGACTCCGGAGAGAGTTTTAGGGTTAGGATTTTTCTTTTTTAAATGTTCATTGTAGTTTTCAATTTGGGAGAAAGAATTATAAAATGAAGACGGAGTGCTTGTAATTGATAGTGACAACTCAATAAAGGTTCTTCTATTCTTTTTCAGTTTACCTTTTTTTATTTTACTTGCTTTAAATACTTTATTTACGTTCATCTGCTTTCTTTATGCTTTTTTTTTAATCATGCCTTCTTTATAACTTGGATTAGAGAAAGTTTCATGACAGAAAAGAGAGAAAGAATTATCTTTAGAGTGACACTAGATATAATGTTCCTTAAAGATAGTTATATTGAGAGTGACAGCTAATGGAACTATCCTACTTCTCTTCATCTTCACTCAACTTAATTGGTCGCTTATTTTTCTTTAATTACTCCAAGGTATGTTCTTTCTTCTCTTACTTATTTTCTTTCTTTTTAACTTAGTTCCTCTTGTAATCAAAACACCAACATCATCTTCTTTCACATTCTACTTTCCATCGAATTTAGTTTAATGTTTCCTTTTCTTTTCTTTTAAAACAAAGAAGATCCTTAACCGGTGTAGTAACTTAAGGAATAAGACTTGCATAACGCTTCCATCGCTGTTCCTCCCTGTGGATCACGACCTATTAGCCCTACGTTACATGGTAGCATTGAGGACCTAGCACTATTTCTAAATTCTGTATTTTTCTGTGTAGGTTTGGTTTGATCACAATTTTGGCGTTGTTGTCAGGGAGGGACGGTAAGTTTTTTTTCTTTTTGATTTACTTTAAACAGTTTAACTTTTTTCTTCTCTATTTTTCTTATGTGCAGGGGCTAATATTTGACAATTAGGAGCTGCAGTGGATATATTTCTACTCTGTGCCTCTGTCCAAGAAGACAGATCATCAGAGCCCACAACTGTGATGAACTACTAACTGTAGTTTCTTACAGGTTGTTTGAAATTCAAGGATTTAGCTAATTCAGTTGATAGTTTTCCTGTTTAACATACTTTGCACATTGTTCTAACCTCAACAGTAATATGATTGTTTGTTAATGCAAAAAAATGTTTAGACATTGCATTCTAGGCTTTGTTTAATTCATTATATTTAAATTACTGTTGAAGAGTGCTGGAATCAGGGTACGTCTGCATTGCATATAGCTTAGGAACACACTTGTATATTATTGTTGAGGTGTTATTTTTGCTATATACATGTGCGTGCGCGCGCACTACACACACTAAAATGAATTAAGGGCTTGTCCTATAAACTAGATAAGGTGGGAAAGTCATTACCCTTACTTAGCCCAAAAGCCATCTCCTCACTCACTAACCTAGCTTAAATTAAAATTGAGTAGACATTGGCCCTAGGGGCATTTTAGACTCAATAGGAGACTGACCTAAGGGGAAGTTGATTAGAATTTGACTCTTGCCAAATCGCTATTAAAGGTTAAGGATTGAGAGGCGAAACCTCGAAGAACAGTGGTTTGGTATAATTAGGCCCGTTGCTTAGGCACGGATACCTCCCACTGGTCTATCCCTACCTGGCCGATTAACTTATGGTCAGATTCTGCAATATACCCCCGTGGACAGTCTAACCAGTTAGGAGTCATCTAGGTCTAAGGTCTACCATAACGTAGGTGATTGGGCACTAATGTTGCATATTTAATGTCACATTTCCATACTTATTTTAGAATAAAAGCCCGCATTGTCCTAATTATTTGTTTAATTTATTTTGCAGGCCCAATCCTTAAGGAGATGAAGAGAAATGAGCCCAAAAGCCTACCAGAATTCTGAATTAAATCAGAGTTAATTCGTACACATAAAATCAGGGCAAAAATCAAGAGGTTGAAACCGGTTGAGAAGAATCCTCTCAGAATCGATCGGTTAAAGCCAAGAATCCAAGGCCATTTCGTCAGAATCCGGAGCTCAAACGACAAAAACAACAAAGGATAAAGCCAGAAGAAACCCCCGGAGAGACCCACCAACAGGGTGTGGCCATCTGGCCACACCCTGGCCGCGGAAACGCGGCTTGGGCCACGTTTCCGCGGCAATCTTGGGGAGTTAGGGGGAGCGTGAACTCCCCCGACCTCCCCGAGATCTTGGTGGTTGGGTTTTCTGCCTATAAAAGGCCATTATGTGCACTGAAAATGGAGGCCAATGCATATTAGGATTTAGCTTAGTTTTCATTTCTTAGTTTAGGTTTTTAGTCTTTCTTTTTATGTAATTTGTATGTAACTTAGGGTAGAAGAAGATTCATGTAAGTAAGAGAGAGGGGCTGATGTTGAGAGTGACACCGACGATGTACCCTACTCCTTTCTTTCATTGTCTCAGCAAGTAAGAAAGGTAAATGCTTTGTTTGTTTTCTATTCTGCTTTACTTTACATTTGTTTTGCTTTCCTCTTCCTCTTCTACTTTACCTTGGTTGTATTTGTTGAGTGTACAAGTGAATTCCAAAGCAAGTATAACCAAGCTACGTGAGAGCCAGCGATAGTTCATGAAGATGTTCTCCTCTTCCAAGATCCGCATCACTTCATTCTTCTTTTGCTTGACGATATAATGTGCACGGGGACCGAGCTCGAGTTTATGATCTATGCGTTGAACGCCTCCGAAGCAAAAGGTAGAACTTGCAAAAAAGGTTTCCAAGTAAGTCATCAATCAACCTAGGTAAGTATCTCTTCACTTTTCTTTCTTTCTTTTCTTTCTTAGTTTAGATCACCAACCACTTCTTCCAAATCGTTTTCATTCTTCTTTCCACTTCATTGTACATAATCGCTTTCTTTTGTTTTTTGAATTTTCCAACTTCTTCATCTTTCATTTTCTACTAACTTTAACTATACTTTCTTTTTCCATTTTTATAACTTTAAAACAGAGAAGAACATTCGTTTTATTTTCTTAAAAGATTTCAATAAAGAACTGTAACGCTTCCATCGCAAACCCTCCTTGTGGATCACGACCCGCAAAGCCACTTGCTATAGCGGAAGAATTGAGCACTTGCACATTTATCTTCTTAAGTTCTAAAATTTCGCATTCTTTGTGCAGGTTTAGCCTCAATCAATTTTGGCGCCGTTGCCGGGGAGGGTAAAAACGGTTTTTATTGAAATCGGAATTTTTATTGCAAATTTTTTAAAACTAAACGAATTTTCTTCTCTGTTGCAGGTTACAGGGCAATCAAAGCAGGAAATTAATATTGCAGTGACATACAAGTGGCCTTGGGCCTCTGCTCTAGAAAGCAGAGACCAAGGGCCCTCTGAATTGCCGCGTTTCCACGGCAAAAGCCGCGGATCCGCGGCAAGGAAGAGCTGACTACTAACAGCTTTTTGCAGGGCTGCTTAGTTTGCAAATTCTAGTTTGCTGCAATTATTTATTTCTTATATGCCATCACAAAAACCTGCTAATAATCAACAGTAAAAAATTTTGTTGCAAAAGTTAAAAATTGATTAGACGTTTGCATTTTAGGCACGCGTCTTTTCAATTCATTTATATTTACTGTTGAAGAGTGCTGGAGCAAGGTACGTCTGCATTGCATGTAGCATAGGACTCACTTCTTGGTTGATTTATATCGCTTTGAGTGACTCTTACATATCTTGTACACTTGCACAAATTGATCTTAAGGGCACTAATCCATTAACAAGATAAGGGGGGATTTAATCACCCTTCCTTAGCCCAAAATCACATTTCAAGCACTCACTAACCTAAGCCTAACTAAAATTGAGTAGACGTTGGCCCTAGGGACATCTCGAACTCAATTAGGAGATTATCCTAAGGGGGAAAAATGTTGGAATCTAACTCCTGCAAAATCAGTGTCTAGGAAAGGGATTGAGGGCCGAAAGCCCGAAGGTTGGTGGTTATTTAATTAAGGAACGTCTTTGACGGAAAACCTCCCACCAACCTTGGCCTGACCTGGCTGATTAGCTTGTGGTTAAAGTCTACATTAGACCTCCCGTGGACAGTCTAACCAGTTAGGAGTCGTCTAGATCCTAAGTCTACCCTAACTTAGGCTAGAATTTTTTCTTTTTTGTCTGTTTATTTGTTTGTTTTTCTTTGTTTGTATTCTATTGTGTGATATGGACTACAATAATAATTTTTTCAACTACAATAATAATCCATATTACACACCGACTTCATTTTCGGATATTACCAACCCGGCATATCATAACTTTGACCAACCTAGTGTGCCGGATTGGTCTTCTCCGAATCAATATGACCCATACCCCCTATCTAATAACTATAATTTCCATAATGATTTCAACTCTTCACCGAGTCAGTGGGGATTCACCTCCCCCGAGCATAATTTCCAACCACCTTACCCTCCTTCTCCACCAAGTCCACATTATGTTCAAGATTCATACTCAGTTCCACCTGTCCAAAATAGGAAACCATCAATTATGGAAATGAGTATGCGTGAGTCCAAACACCAATCCCAAAATCTGATGGACTCACAATTTCACTACCACTTCCAAGACAATTCTTCATCTTTTCATCAAAACAATGAACCTATCAACTATGAAAAGATGCTTGAAGCCATGACTCAGGCTCAAAACACTCGTAATCGTGACATAGATATGATGGTCGAATCTCTACGTTCCCACCGTCCTGATGTCACTAACTATTCTGTTAGAGCCGAAGAGACATGTAGTTTTGGAAATCAAGATTCCATTTCAGCACAACCATTTGAACTTACCCAAACTCCAAATGATATTGATAGTTTGGCTAGTTTTTCTTTTCCTGAAATAGAACTTGAAAATGATTATGATCCTGAACCCCAACTTAGTGATTCAATTCTATTTCCTGATTCGATTATGACTCCGGTGTCTTCACCTGACTTCAATCTTTTCCCAGAGTCAATATTGGATCCTGTACCAATTCATAAAGAAATTGAATCACCCATCTTTGAGGATCATGTTGAACTTGACCAACTTTACAATTTTGAAAATCCCATGGATAAATTGGCAAGTTTTCCATTTTTTGATATTGAACTCAATGAGATATGTGACCTAGATTCTCACATATGTGATCCAGTTCAACTTTCTGAATCAATATTGACTTCTGTTTTATTACCAAACTTGAATAATATTCTAGAGTCAGTTTTGATTCCCCACCTATCATTCCTGAACTGGAATCACCCATATTAGGTCACATTCCATTGTTGGAAAATACATGTGGACTGGAGTTTCAACTTCTTGACTTGGACCCAATTTCTGAACCTATTTCGACTCCTGAACCTTTACTTGACTTAAGTCACCTTCCTGAGTCGGTATTAGTTCCTATCCTTCCTGAGTCCAAGTCAACTGTTCTATCATTTCATACTCCATTCTGGGACGAGGGGGTTGATAAATTTGACCCCGAAATCAATTATGAAATATGAAAATTAAATGGGGTTAAATATTTAATAAAGATCCTTTATGGATTTATCTTTTTAATGGGTTATATTAAAGATATTTTTGGTGGGTTCCTCCGAGACCCAAGAAAAGTTGATTGGGCCGCGTTTCGTGGACCAATCAGACCACCACCGGAACCACCACCATATGGTAACATTTTCCTTCCATGTCGTCTTTTTCATGCACCTATGCATTAATTCATACATTGAGGACAATGCATGAGATAGGTGTGGGGGAGGGTCTAACATAACTTTTCTTTTTCTTTAAAAAAAAATTAACATTTTTTCTTTATTTTAAAAAAAAAACTTTTTGAAAAATAGAAACAATATTTTGACTTATTTTTGTAAGAAATTAAGTTAATCTTAAGGAATAGGAAAATTCAAATTAGGATTTCTTATACTTGGTCAAAATAAGATTATTTGTTTGATTTATAGAGTTAGGAAGATCATTTGTCAAAGTAATTTAGTCTTGATCTTTACCTTGATGAAATATGCACACTTCATACACTTACACACTTAGGGTTCAAAAATAAAGATTCTTATGCCTTATAAAAATATATATATATAAACAAATCTAATTATTGATCAGCTAGGTGCTTTGGCCTAAGAAAGCCTTAGTATTTATGCAAAAGATAATTAGATGAGTTTGGAAAAAAAAACAAGTCTAATTATTGATTAGCTAGGTGCTTTGGCCTAAGCAAGCCTTAGTATTTATGCGAAAGATGATTAGATAAGTTTGAAAAGAAAAATCCTCTGATTAAGCTGGGTATTTGTGCCTAATAAAGCATAAGTATTCACGCCTAAAAGAGGTTCATATAATAAAATCCTTAGTTTTGTGGCCTTATTTGCTCGAGTCCTTAAGTCCTAGGGGTATCTTCTCACCTGGTGCCCTAAGACCGTCTGATTTGGGAGTCATCGATTAAAGGCTCGTTACATGGGCGATTAGAAAGCCTAAACTAAGGAATAATACCACCAAATATATATATATATATATATATGTATATATATATATATATATGTATATATATATATATATGTATATATATATATATATATATATGTATATATATATATATATTATATATATATATATATATATATATATATATATATATATATATATATATAAGGCATAAGAGTTAAAGTTAATGAACCCTTAGTCAAAATTTCACAGTCACAAGTGCATATGACTTAGGGTAAAGTAATAGACTAGATGAGAAGTACAATTTGACTCCTTACTTTGATTGATAACAAATTTTTTGAATAGAGACTAAGTTTAGGAATGAAAAATTCGGCTTTCCTATAACTTATAGATTGCTTAGATCTTACAATCATATTTCAAATATTTTTCTCTTTCAAAATGCTTTTCGAAAATACTAACTCTTTATTTCTCTTCTTTATGGATTTTGTGGGTGTAATCCACTGAAAACCCTCACGAGATAAAACTCGTCCTCTAGGGGAAACCTAGAGGTTTAACGGCTTGTTGCACATGCTCAGTGCAATCGCGCGACCTGCGAAAGTGGTCTAATAATCCTTAGTATAGTTTAGTTGTTTTGTTCGAGGACGAGCAAAAGATAGGTATGGGGGTGTGATTGGGCACTAATGTTGCATATTTAATATCACATTTCATACTTATTTTAGAATAAAAGCCCGCATTGTCCTAATTATTTGTTTAATTTATTTTGTAGGCCCAATCCTTAAGGAGATGAAGAGAAATGAGCCCAAAAGCCCACCAGAATTCTGAATTAAATCAGAGTTAATTCGTACACATAAAATCAGGGCAAAAATCAAGAGGTTGAAACCGGTTGAGAAGAATCCTCTCAGAATCGATCGGTTAATGCCAAGAATCCAAGGTCATTTCGTCAGAATCCGGAGCTCAAACGACAAAAACAACAAAGGATAAAGCCAGAAGAAACCCCCAGAGAGACCCACCAACAGGGTGTGGCCATCTGGCCACACCCTGGCCGCGGAAACGCGGCTTGGGCCGCGTTTCCGCGGCAATCTTGGGGAGTTAGGGGGAGCGTGAACTCCCCCGACCTCCCCGGGATCTTGGTGGTTGGGTTTTCTGCCTATAAAAGGCCATTATGTGCACTGAAAATGGAGGCCAATGCATATTAGGATTTAGCTTAGTTTTCATTTCTTAGTTTAAGTTTTAGTCTTTCTTTTTATGTAATTTGTATGTAACTTAGGGTAGAAGAAGATTCATGTAAGTAAGAGAGAGGGGCTGATGTTGAGAGTGACACCGACGATGTACCCTACTCCTTTCTTTCATTGTCTCAGCAAGTAAGAAAGGTAAATGCTTTGTTTGTTTTCTATTCTGCTTTACTTTACATTTGTTTTGCTTTCCTCTTCCTCTTCTACTTTACCTTGGTTGTATTTGTTGAGTGTACAAGTGAATTCCAAAGCAAGTATAACCAAGCTACGTGAGAGCCAGCGATAGTTCATGAAGACGTTCTCCTCTTCCAAGATCCGCATCACTTCGTTCTTCTTATGCTTGACGATATAATGTGCACGGGGACCGTGCTCGAGTTTATGATCTATGCGTTGAACGCCTCCGAAGCAAAAAGGTAGAACTTGCAAAAAAGGTTTCCAAGTAAGTCATCAATCAACCTAGGTAAGTATCTCTTCACTTTTCTTTCTTTCTTTCTTTCTTAGTTTAGATCACCAACCACTTCTTCCAAATCATTTTCATTCTTCTTTCCACTTCATTGTACATAATCGCTTTCTTTTGTTTTCTGAATTTTCCAACTTCTTCATCTTCCATTTTCTACTAACTTTAACTATACTTTCTTTTTCCATTTTTATAACTTTAAAACAGAGAAGAACATTCGTTTTATTTTCTTAAAAGATTTCAATAAAGAACTGTAACGCTTCCATCGCAAACCCTCCTTGTGGATCACGACCCGCATAGCCACTTGCTATAGCGGAAGAATTGAGCACTTGCACATTTATCTTCTTAAGTTCTAAAATTTTGCATTCTTTGTGCAGGTTTAGCCTCAATCAGTAGGCTAGATTTTTTGTGTTTATTTGTTTATTTTTGTTTTTATTTTTGATATTTTTGTGATATGGATTACAATTACAATTATTCCATTGCATATAGTGATTCATACTTCACACCGATCTCTTTTGATTCGGATATTACCAACCCACCATTTCATAAATTTAACCAACCAAGTATGTCGGATTGGTCTTATCTGAATCAGTACATGCCTCAACTCTAGTATTATGAATAAGATTGGGATGATCATCATCACTCTTCACCGAGCCAGTGGGGACACAACTCCCTCAAGTCATACTATCAACCACCTTACCAATATCCGGCTTAATATACTCCTTCTCCCGAACAACCAATAGAATAACCAATTGATTGGAAAAAGAGGATGGAAGTCTTAGAAGAGATTGAGCAGTGGATTTAAAATCTAGAAGACTTAAGATCCCATCAAAATATTCAAATCCAAAATCCTTACTCTATTTTTCAAGCCTCACAACAAGAAGAAATACCGACTTAGAAAAAAGCATAGAATCCATGAATCAATTCCAAAGTGATCCTTTCGATATAATAGAAGCAAGACTTAGTCAATTAGAAAACATGGGTAGGAATTAGGAAACTCTTCCTACCAATCTTTGACTATTCCCGACATTTTTATCCATATTGATGAAAATCAAGAATCATACTATCTTGAAGACTTTGGCCAAGATTCAATTTCACCACAAAACTTGAACTTGACCAATATCAACCCATTGACAAAGTGAAAAGTTTTCATTTCAATGAAATTGAACTTGAACATGAATTTGACCCTGACCCACAACTTTGTGATTCAATTTCAATTTTTGAATCTATATTAACTCCAGTATCCTTACCCAAGTGGGATTCATTTTCTAAGCCAACATTGATTCCTATTTCCATAGATTTTGAAATTGAACCACCTCTTTTGGATAGTCACATTTCATTGATGGAAAAAGAATGTGAAATTAAGTTCTTTCATTTGGATTCAACTCTTGAGCAAAAACCGACTCTCGAACTCAAAGTTGATTTTTCCAAGTTAGTAATTATTCCCGAACATGAATTGGCAAGTTTTCATTTCAATGAAATTGAGCCTGATTGTGAATGTGAAACTGATCCCCAATTTTATGATTCAATTTCACTTTTTGAATCTATATTGACTCCAGTATCCTTATCCAATTTGGACCCAATTCCCGAACAAACACTGATTCCCGTACTTATAGATTTTGAAAATGAACCACCTAGTTTGGATAGTCACATTCCATTGTTAGAAAATGAATGTGAATTTCAATTCTATAATTTGGACCAAAATCTTGAACCAGATCTAACTCTTAAACCTAAATTTGATTTAAGTTAATTCTATGAGTCAGCATTAGTTCTCGTTTCTTTCATTCCCAAGCTCCAATCAACCACAATACTGAATCAATTTCCATTACTGAACCAAGGTATAGACAGTTATGACTTAGTAATAATTTTTCAAGATTGGTCATGTAAAAGGAATAATTTTCATGATAGGATCTTTCATGATCCTATTCATATTGGGGATTATAAATATGTAAATAGAAAAGAGGTTAATAAAGGTGGGTTCCATAAACCATCACATTATCTTGATTGGATAGCAACGCTTGGCCCAATCTGACCACCACCGGAGTCACCACCTTGAGGTAACATTTTCCTTCCCTTTCTTCTTTTTCATGCATTTATGCATTCATTCATATAATGAGGATAATGCATGAGATAAGTGTGGGGGAGGGTTCTAACATAACATAGGTTAGGTTTTCTTTTTATTTTAAAAAAATAAAAATTTCTTTGCTTTTAAAAACTTGTTGAAAAGACAAACAATATCTTGACCTATTTTTTGTAAGAAATTAAGTTAATTTTAAGGAATAGGGGAATCATAATTAGGATTTTTTATACTTGGTTTATTTGTTTGAATTCTAGGGTTAGGAAGAAAAATTAGAAAAATAATTTAGTTTTAATTTTTACCTTGATGAAATATGCATACTTTATACACTTACACACTTAGAGTTCAAAAATAAAGATTCTTATGGCTTATAAAAAAAGAAAGAAAAATAAATATATATATATCAAAAATTCTCTGATTAAGCTGGGTATTTGTGCCTCATAAAGCATAAGTATTCACGCCTAAAAGTGGTCCATATAATAAAAAAAATTCTTAATTTTGTGACCTTGTTTGCTCGAGTTCTAGTCTTTGGGGTGTTTCCACACCCGATGTCCTAAGACCATTCAGTTTAAAAGTCACCGACTAAAGATTCATTACATGGGCAGATTAGAAAGCCTAATATAACTAAGAGATAATACTGTCAAAAATAAATAAATAAATAAATAAGGCATAAGAGTGAGAGCTAAAGAATTCCGCGTCAAAATTTCACTGTCACAAAGGTGCATATAATTTAGGATAAAACAATAGACTAGATGAGAAATACTGTTTGACTTCTTACCTTGATTGATAACAAGTTTTTGAATAGAGACTAAGTTTAAGAATGAATATTTTGGTATTCCTATGACTTATAGATTACTTAATTCTTCTAAATATACTTCAAATATTTTCTCTCTTAAAATTACATTTTCGAAAATACTAACACCTTATTTTTCTTTCTTTATGGATTTCGTGGGTGTAATCTACTGAAAAATCTCATGAGAGAAAACTCGTCCTCTAGGGATAACCTAGAGGTTTAATAGCTTGTTGCATGTCATAAGTGCAACCGCGATTCATATGAAAGTGAGTTAAGTTATGTTAGTTTCATTTTTTATTTTGCTCGAGGACGAGCAAAAGATAAGTGTGGAGGTGATCTTATAAGTACATTGCATATTTAATATCACATGTGTCACATTTCTGTATTTATTTTATAATAAAACTTTGCTATTTGATGTATTTTCATGTCTAGTGGCGTGTAGGGTAATTAAGGAAGAAAGAGAGAGATTGACAGATTTATCCAATTAAATCCAAAAATTTAAAAGAAAGGAGATCAATTCAAATTCAAAGATTCTAGAAGCCATCTTATCTAAAAATTGGATATACCAGATAAGATAATATCATCAAAGTTCAAGGAAAAAATGAATTATTTGAAGACCCTATCGGTATCGCTGAGGATAAAAAGATAGATCATCAAATTCAGAGCAGATATTCAAAATCTAAGAAGATAAAAGGATAGAGGATGAATCAACGGACGTCCAGCTCCCAGATCCTGGCCCTATAGCCACGATAATGTAGCGAAAACACGATAAAAGCAGTGTTTTCACGGCGTCTTGTTTGCATTTGGGGGAGCGCCAACTCCCCTATCTTCGTATAGCTATCCTCGTGTTATTTCTCCTATAAATACCTGCATAACCCGAAGACAGAGAGGGCACAACTCCAGAGGGGATGACTCCAGGAAAGGACTCCACAGAGAGTTTTAGGGTTGAGATTTTTCTTTTTCAAATATTCATTGTAGTTTTCAATTTGGGAGAAAGAATTATAAAGAGAAGATGGAGTGCTTGTAATTGATGGTGACAGTTCAATAAAGGTTCTTCTATTATTTTTTTCAAATTACCTCTTTTTATTTTACTTGCTTTAAATATTTTATTTAATTTCATCTACTTTCTTTATGTTTTCTTTTAATCAATTCTTCTTTATAGCTTGGAGTAGGAAGAGTTTCATGACAGAAAAGAGAGGAAGAATTATTTTTAGAGTGACATTAGATATAATCTTTCTTAAAGATAGTTATATAAAGAGTGACAGTTAATGAAACTATCATACTTCTCTTCATCGTTACTCAACTTAATTGGTCGCTTGCTTTCCTTTCCTTTTCATTTAAACCAAAGAAGATCTTTAATCTGTGTAGTAACTTGGGAAAAAGACTTATACGACGCTTCCATCGCTGTCCCTCCCTGTGGATCACGACCTGCTAGCTCTAGACTACACGATAGCCTTGAGGATCTAGTATTGTTCCTAAATTCTATATTTTTTTGTGCAGATTTGGCTCATCACAGAAAACCTGAAAGAGAAAAACCACGAGGAGAGAGAAATTTCACTATATCAATGGTGATTCAGGTAAGATTTTCTGGTGTGCTAGGGTTTTTGGATTCAAAAGATCTTCCTCCTCTATGTAGGAAAGGATTTACTATTTATATAGGTTGTGTCTTGTTTAGATAAGGCCACAAAGTGTTCAGCTTTATTTAAACACTTAATCGCTTACCTAAGAGGTAGTTAAAGCTGAACAATTAGGCTTAAACAGATTGGGTGAGAGTCCATCTTTATTTGATAGTCTGCGTTTGGTGATAGATGTGGCAGATCCGTTCCCGAACTGTAACTGCCAAATGAAAATACACCTAGAGGGGGTGAATAGGTGTGTTAGCTAATCTAAGACAAATGATGCAGAATTAAAAACTAATTGCAACCACTATGTGTAACCAAAGAGTGTAGCCGAATTCCTGGTGAGGGGCTCTGGACTATCTTCTCGAGATTCCTCTAAATAAGAGTTGAGGTGCTATATGAAACTCTATTGGTTCAATATTAGTGAGGGTACAAAATCAATACCAAGCATATATATATATATATATATATATATATATATATATAATATATATATATATATATATATATATATATATATATATATATATATATATATATATGAACAATGTGATGCAATGCAAGATATAAGAAAGAGTTTAGAGATAGCGGATCAAACGCAAACACCAAGAAATGTTTTGAGGTTCGAGCAACTGCTCTACGTCCCCGCCTTCACACAGAAGGATTTTCACTATATGTCCACACAGAACCTCCCACACAGGGAAGCTCCACCGAGGAATTTGTAATTACAAAGTTAGGAGTACACAACTCCTCTCTCCAACAACCACCTCTACACAAGAGGCAAGGCAAAAAGCCAAAACAACAATCACCTCTACACAAGAGGTATAAAGGCACAAAGCGAAACTCAACCACAATTACCTCTACACTAAGAGGGATAGCCACAAAACTCAAAGCACAACCTCCTCTACACTTTGAGGGATAGGCACAAATCCAAAGTAAAGAAGGGATTACAACTTGGTGATCTCAAAGACTACAAACAACTCTCGGTGTTCTCAATAGACCACAAACTATATTTCCCACAAAAATAAGATCCTATAGATAGGATAGAGATGATAGCTTAAGTGTAAGAAAACAAGTTATTTGAAAAATAAATCACAAAGAAAAATACTTGAGAAAAATACTAGAATGAAATGGAAATGAAGATAAAAGTCAATTTCTCAAATACTCTATTTTCCTTAATTTTTCCAACCCTTGAAAACAAAATAAAAGATGAAACTTTAAAGCACAAAAACTCTTTAAACTTGCTCTAAACCACTGAGAAAGATAGAAAAATTAGCTCTCAAAAACTTGTAGTAAACAGCTCAAGAGATGGCTATTTATAGCCTCTCAAAAAATGTATCCGTTGCAGCCAGGAAAAGGCAGAAATGCCCTTCCGGTCGACCAACTAACGGTCATATTTCTAACCGTTGTGCCTCCGGTCGACCGCCCGGTCGACCGACAACACCTGAGAGTTGGGTGCTTTCAGTCGGTCGATCGGTATACTAACTGGTCCTTTGTGCACGTCTCGTGCACATCGGTCGACTGGTCCGGTCGACTGCCAGTGGAATCTGGCAGGGATTAAGGTATTGAAAACTTGGCATTTTAATTCCAATAAAATCCCATAAATACTTATAAATTCCACAAAAATAAGTTCTTATAAGATATTTGAATAACAAATATGTGTGACCAAAAATCAACCCATATTACAAACTATTTGAACTATTTTTGTGATACAAAATATTTGGCCTTAAACAAAAATCGTATTTTCTGAAAACCAAACTTTGAAATGGAAATCCGATTTTTTCCAAACTTTTATAATTACAAAAATAAGATATTAAAACTCTTTTTGAAGCATATTGTATATGGATAAAACCCAATACATATATAATAGATATATCTATATTTTTGTCATGAAATCTAAAATATGTTTTGTTAAATATAAAACTCCAAACACATGAAATAGAACAGCAAAACAAGTTTTTCTAAATATGTGAAGCACAGATGTATATAGATGAAATCTAATATATATTAAATCATGTAAACATGTTTTGGTTCTATCTATTCATGAAAACCATAATATGAACTAGAAATCTAAAACTGGTTAAACTGAAAACCAAACATATTGAACTTGTGTGTATGGACTTGAGCATATCAACACTATATATCTTTACGCAAGATCTAAACAAACTGAAGTCTACTTGTCGATCCTCATCTTCAAGATGACCCGACCCAAACACGATCAACGAGCTTGACTCCAACCGAGTGCTAGATGCGATCTTGACGTGAGCTCTTGAATCCATATGTGTTAGCGCCTAAAACTTCTTTATTGAAGCTAAGCACCTACTAAGATCTTGATTAAATATCTGAGACTAATTAAAGACATGATCATTAGTACTATAACTACATGAGTTAATCATCATCAAAACTAGAGTGATGGGCCTTTGGGCTAACAATCTCCCCCTTTTTGATGATGACAAAACTAATGGAGTTATATATGTATGGATTAAAGTTAAGCTTCATAGAAGCTCCCCCTTAACTCATGCATATCAATGAACATATAAGATATGCAATGCGCCTCAAGATACCAATAAAATAAGATACCAATAAAACAAGATATATGCATAATACATAGTAAAACATGCATATATGAACCTGAATTCTTCTCCCCTTTTTGTCATTCATCAACAAAGGAGTGAAGCCGAACAAACCATAAACGTATCTTAAAAAAAAATTTGATACCAATAAACACAATCAATTGAAACAACCAATTGAAAGAAACACTCTTTTTATGAATTGATACCAATAAAAGAACATGATATCAATTGAAAGTAAACACCAAATTTTTAGGTAAACACTAAATTCATTTTGCAATAAGGATACCAATTTGAAAATAATAACAATTTAAAATTATTGATACCAATATTGAAAATGTAAGCATATACCAAAATAAATATTTTTCATCATAAAGACAGGGTGTAAGATACCAATTGAAAAGTAAAACCAATTGAAAGATAAAATAAGCATTTTTCTCCCCTTTATGAAATACCAATAAAAATAATGCATAAGTTTGTATATGATACCAATTGAAAAATAATTGACATTAAGAATTAAATCAAGCTTAGCAAGAAATAATTTGTGCTAGAGATGTATAAGTAAAACAGGCACAATCAAATCATATATACGTATGTATGGAAATGAGAATACCAATTGAAATTTAAATCATACATATATAAGAAAATATATATGAGTATACAAAAATAGAGTTCCATGAAAATCATGTGTATAACTCATACCTACCACCCTATTCATACTCAAGTTAAAAAATATTCATTAAGAGTATATAAGGTATGGTCGCCCATTTAACCGCCCTTTGGAAGGTGGGGGTTTTTGAAAATCACGATTTCAAAATATTTTAGCATAGTTTTGAATAACTCTACCATTTAAAAAATTAAGAAACTAGTTTGGAATAATATTTGAAAAACTAGTTAAAAAATCCTTTAAGAGATGAAACCAAATCATATATTCCATGAAGCATGCTAAATACACAAGAGTTGACACTCGAAATCTATAAAGCTCATAAATGCTCATGAAAATAAAGTCATGCGTAAACATCAAATATAGAGTGCAAAAATCATGTAATCAACAAAATCATGGAAATGAACAATGAAGTTCAATGAAATTCCTTTTAATCAAAAGCATGAAAATCATCAAAACTTAACAAGCATCAAAGTATATGTATGTTTTGTCTATATTAAAGTATACATACATATCCAAACATAAACTAGTCCACAAAAGTATCTTGCATAAAGGCAAGTGGCTCTAGGATACACATGTATATTTTATAGTTTAGACAAAATTAATATAAACATGAAGATAAATATATTTTAAAAAAATATGTACAAAAATAAGGAATACAAGTTAAAATACAATAATCATCAAAACTAGGTTATACAAGTACATCTAATGGGTATAAATGAGCAACATAGCACATACATATAATAATCAAATGTGGCTCACTAGTTATACAAGTATACACACAAGTTTTAATGAAAACTACATCTAAATAAGTAATCAAAATATGAAGTGCAAAACTATAAACAACCATGATCATTGGGGTAAATGCAAGAGCTTTTAGAGCTATGATATACATAATAGCTAAACAATAGTGAGAACATAAAATATGAATCTATATGAACATGGGTGTATCTCAAATACTACATATGTATATCACAAGTCTAATTAGCATGTCATTTAACACAATAATCATGAAAAATCAAAACATGCTAAAAGTCAATCAATGTAAAAGCATGTAAACTAAATTAGGAGTATAGATATAGTTACCGAACCAACAGAGCTAATCTCTAGATCTCCAAACAATGGTTCTCCCACCAAACTTCCTTGAAAGTGATGCATCCAAAAGTGTCACCATTTAGCTCGGAACGCATCCACCATCAAGGCACCAATACCCTCACGTCAAGAAAGAGCCCGCACCTACATCAGATATAATAGGGGTGGATTTTAGTATCGATACTTTCTTGATCCTTGAGGGTTAGTACCTTTCCTAACCCAAAAAATTTATTTGCAAAATTTGAAATATGTATTCTATCATAATAAAACTTTACAAGGTGGCCCTTACGTCTACAATGTGTACAAGTGTACACATGAGCATATAAAGAATCATGTGTGTGAGCATGATGAGCATGTGTATACCGTGATTTGTGTGCATGCATATGAGGAGCATGTTTCTTGCTAAACATGAATTCCAAAAGTGTGTGGTTATGACACATTGGCTCAAAGTGGAGCCCAAACAATCAACACTCTTCTTTAACATAATTATATCATTTTCAACATTAGAAGAAGAAGTGGAGCATGCAATAGATACACTAGATGATGAAGCTATAATAGCATGGCAAACATGTGAATCTAATCATTTTTCAAAGATTTATTCTCATTTGAAACCAAATCCAATTCTTTTGAAATTAAAGCAATTTTATTTTCCAAATAATTGTTCTCTTTTAAAAGAATTTCAAGTTTTGAAGACAAAACCTCATTTCTCTTCAAAATATCATCACAATTATTTTTACTCTTTAAATTTTTGTTTTCATTTAGGGCAAGGTCAAGTTAGGATTTCAAGGAGTCCCTTTCACTTGAAATCTCATCCCTCTCTTGCAAAATCAAATAAAGTTTTGAAAATAAATTTTTATTTTCTTCTTTTAATTCAAAGCTTTTTTTTTTAAAACTTTGTACTTTGCTAGCAAGTTTTCACAAACTAATGAAAGTTCTTCATTCAAAGCATCGATATCCATATAGTCATCACCTGAAGAACTAGCACTATCATCTAGTTAAGTTTCTGAAAGTACCTCAAGGGAGTCATTCCCTTGGACCATGTAGCACGCTTCGTCGGACTCATCTCTACTAGATTCTTTCTCTATAATGTTTATTGTTTGTAGCTCGGGAGATGTCAATGTGTTCCATATTGCAAAATCATAATGAGAAATCATAGATAAATGTTCTTTACTAAGTGAATGCTTTAGTGCATCTAGGACTTGTGCATTAGCCTCAATGTACTTGCCATTACCAAAATAGGTTTTCTTGATAGTGACAAGATAGACATGCAAACCTAGGGCTTTAAATAAGCACTCATTCTAAGCTTTCATATATTGATGTTAGAAACATCAAACATGGGAGGGGCAGGTGATCCATGAGTATATAAACTATATGTGCACAAATGCAAAAACTAGATTAGCAATCCAAGATCTCACTCCTTGATGGTTAAACCTAATATCAGGAGCGTAGGCTCTGACCAATTGAAAATACACCTAGAGGGGTGAATAGGTGTAGTAGCTGATCTAAGGTAAATGATGCGGAATTAAAAACTAATTACAACACACTATGTGTAAGCAAAGAGTATAGCTGAATTCTCGGTGAGGGGCTTTGGACTATCTCCTCGAGATTCCTTTAAATAAGAGTTGAGGTGCTATATGAAGCTCTCTTGGTTCAACACTGGTGAGGGCACACAATCAATACCAAGCATATATATATATATATATATATATATATATATATATATATATATATATATATATATATATATATATATATATATATATATATTATATATATATATATATATATATATATATATGATATGAACAATGCGATACAATGCAAGATATAAGAGAGAGAGAGTTTAGAGATAGTGGATCAAACGCAAATACCAAGATATGTTTCGAGGTTCAAGCAACTGCTCTATATCCCCACCTTTACACAGAAGGATTTCCACTATATGTCCACACAGGACCTCCCACATAGGGAACCTCCACCGAGGAATTTACAATTACAAAGTTAAGAGTACACAACCCCTCTCTCCAACAACCACCTCTACACAAGAGGCAAGGCACAAAGCCAAAACAACAATCACCTCTACACAAGAGGGATAAAGGCACAAAGCCAAGCTCAACCACAATCATCTCTACACCAAGAGGGATAGCCACAAAACTCAAAATACAACTACATCTACACTTAAAGGGATAGGCACAAATCCAAAGAAAAGAAGGAATTACAACTTGGTGATCTCAAAGACCACAAATAACTCTTGGTGATCTCAATAGACTACAAACTATATTTCCTACAAAAACAAGATCCTATAGATAGAATAGAGATGATAGCTCAAGTGTGAGAAAATAAGTTGTTTGAAAAATAAATCACAAAGAAAAATACTTAGAAAAAATACTGGAATGGAATAGAAATGAAGATAAAAGCTAATTTCCCAAATACTCTATTTTTCCTTGATTTTTCCAACCCTTGAAAATAAAATAAAAGATGAAACTTTAAAGCAAAAAAAACTCTCTTAAACTTGCTCAAACCACTGAGAAAGATAGAAAAATTAGCTCTCAAAAACTTGTAGAAAACAGCCCAAGAGATGGTTATTTATAACCTCTCAAAAAATATATCTGTTGCAGCCAGGAAAAGGCAGAAATGCCCTTCCGGTCGACCGACCGGTTGACTAGCCAATGGTCATATTTCTGACCATATTGCCGGTCGACCGCCCGATCGACTGGGACAAGCCTGTCGGTCGACAGGCAACACCCGAGAGTTGGGTGCTTTCAGTCGTTCGACCACGCAGTCGACCGGTCTATTGGCTGTTCCATTGTGCACGTCTCATGCACATCGATCGACCGGTCCGGTCGACCGACCACTGGTCCGATCGACCGCCAGTGGAATCTGGCAGGGATTAAGGCATTGAAAACTTGGGTATTTTAATTCCAATAAAATCCCATAAGTACTTATAAATTCCACAAAAATAAGTTCTTATACGATATTTGAATAAATAATATGTGTGACAAAAATCAACCCATACTACAAACTATTTGAACTATTTTTGTGCTACAAAATATTTTGTCTTAAACAATAATCGTATTTTCTTAAAATCAAACTTTGAAATGGAAATCCGATTTTTCCCAAACTTGTATAAATACAAAAACAAGATATTAAAACTCTTTTAGAAGTATATTGTATATGGATAAAACCCATTACACATATAATAGGTATATCCATGTTTTGTCATGAAATCCAAAATTATGTTTTGCTAAATACAAAACTCCAAACACATGAATAGAACATCAAAATAAGTTTTTCAAGTATGTGAAGTACATATGTATATAGATGAAATCTAATATGCATTAAATCATGTAAACTTATTTTGATTCTTTCTATTCATGAAAACCATATATATGAACTAGAAATCCAAAATCGATTAAACCGAAAACCAAACGTATTGAACTTGTGTGTATGTGAACTTGAGCATATCAACACTATCTATCTTTATATAAGATCTAAACAAATCGAAGTCTACTTTTCGATCCTCATCTTCAAGATGACCCATCCAAACATGATCTAATAGCTTGACTCCAACCGAGTGCTAGATGCGATCATGACGTGCGAGCTCTTAAATCTACATGTATTAGCTCCTAAAACTCCTTTGTTGAAGCTAAGCACCTACTGAGATCTTGATCAAATATCAGTGACTAATTAAACACAAGATCATTAGTACTATAGCTACATGAGTTAATCATCATCAAAACTAGAGTGATGGTCATTTGGGCCAATACCAACTTCAAATGGAGATTTGGCATGAACATTGGATTTGCATAGCTAATTCTATCTCTTCCTTTTAACCATGCGAACCGCTTGGGTTTAAATCAATCTAGGACTCCTGCTTGGAGATTCTGGAAGTGACAACGTGTCAGGTTGGTACAGGATGGACACGTGGCGTGATCTCAAGAAGATTAGAAACTGACGACTACAGATGTCTCCTCTGCTTCCATCTCTTCAGAAGAGATCGGGAACTCTCTCTGAGGGTTATATGTTCTCGGGGACTCTGATAGAGAGATTGGTGTAGATAGAGAAGGGAACTCTGGACCTGGACTCGGGTCGATTTGTTATCGCTTTAATTTTTGTCTTATAGTGGCGTGCATGGTTTTACATACTGGCAGAGCCTTAAATGTTCGTCACCTCTGCCACAACGTCAGTCAATAATCTGCCATTTTTTGAGGAGTTGCGACATTCAAGAAAGGTGTGGCGTATCTAGCATGGCAATTGTGATCTGAACCATCTTGACACGTGTAGGCTGCTAATCAAGGTACTTTTCGCCTTCTTTGGGGATTAGGACCCTGAGCGGTTGACACTTAGGCTTCCTTTCTATAAATAGGGTAGAATTCTTCAGGAGAGAGCTGAGCTGCTTCTTGAAAGTTTTTTGCTACTAAAATCTGGCACTGTTCTGCGAGTGATGATGTCTCTTTCGTTCTTTGTTTGGAGGAAGGAGAGGGAGAGGATGGTGATGGTGGTTACACTCCTGATGTTCAAGAATCTGTTTGTTAGAGAGTTTTGATTCTTATGATGGGCTCGTCAAGCGATTTTGGTTCTTGTGACGTGGCCCAACTGTCAGGAAGGATAGGAAATATTCTATCTTCTGCTTGGTCTGCACATCTGGCCTCTCGCCAGAACAAACCGAGCAGAAGTTAGGGCTTGGCCCCTTTTTTCCTTGCAGCCAATATAGAGCAGGGAGCATAAGGGCATTTGATGACGATTTTGATCCCTAGAGCTGGTCGTCAATGCTTTTATCAGATGTTGATGTCTTGGCTTCCTCCGCTCCTAAGTTCATCTTCGGGATTATGGTCTTGGCATCGGCATCCTCCTCGCTTTGTAGGCTTCATTCTGTGGTTTGGGTGTGATTTCTCCTGCTGATGGCTTCCTGGGAGTTCTCAGTATTATCGTTCATCCAGCCTTAATGGATTATTTGCTTAGGAGTCATCACCAGGATGCAGTTGGGGACGCGACAATGAGTACCTCCGCCTTTTCTCTCAGGAAGAATATATTCATGCAAAATCAAAACTTGTACTTGTATCACTCTTGTTAAATGTATCCACACTTTGTACTTGGATGGACTTAATCAAAAAAAATCTATAATAAAGTAGAGAATTTTTGACACATGTATTGTTTAGATCTTGCCTTATTTGAGATTTGACTTGTTTTTGTGTTTGCTCAGGGTGTCATTCTGGTTCTGAAGCGTTTGGAATGATTTGGAATATGGTTACTGAATGGTATTTATTCCCCAATGGTACCTATGAATGTTTACCTGAGTAGGGAGAGCTCCTGGATTAGAAGTTGTGTTGTTATGTTGGTCCGAAGTAGACTGTTGACTCACTCTAGAACCACCGGCGTAGGCCCCCTTGTAAAATGACTCTGAGCGGTTGGATGAGCCTCAATCTTTCAAGAGACTCCCCAAAGAGTCGCTATCAGGATGAAGACCCATATAGGCCATGGACCTGCTCGGGCAACCATCAGTGCTATCCCATTATAGTCTAGCTCTGAGGGATCGACATGGGCGAGTCTCCATCTTTTAGGAGACTCCCTGAAGAGTCATCATCAGGTTAAAGACTTACATAGGTCATGGATCTGCTCGGGCGGCCATCAGGGTATATTTTATTATAGGCTGGCTCTGAGGAATCGACATGCGCGAGTCTCCATCTTTCATGAGATTTCCTGAAGAGTCACCATCAAGGTGAAGATCCATATAGGCTATGAATCTGCTCGGGCGGCCATCAGGGTATATCCCATTACAGGCCAGCTCCGAGCATCCCACGTGGGTGAGTCTCCATCTTTCAGGAGACTCTTCGAAGAGGCGCCATCAGGGTGAAGACCTATATAGGCTGTGAATCTACTTAGGCGGCCATCAGGATATATCCCATTATAGATTGGTTCCAAGGGATCGACGTGGGCGAGTCTCTATCTTCCAAGAGACTCCCAAAGAGTCACCACCAGGGTGCAGACCAATATAGGCTGTGAATTTGCTCATGTGGCCATCAGGGTATATCTCATTATAGGCTGGCTCCAAGGGATCAACATGGGTGATTCTCCCTCTTTCACGGCCCCCCTGGAAGAGTCACCATCAACGTGAAGACCACTATAGGTCGTAGATCTGCTCGTGCAACCATCAGGATATATCCCATTATAGACTGGCTCTGAGGGACTAACATGGGCGAGTCTCCCTCTTTTAGGAGACTTCTTGAAGAGTTGCTGTTAGGGTAAAGACCTATATAGGCCGTGGATCTGCTTCGGCGGCCATCAGGGTATATCTTATTATAGGCTAGCTCCGAGAGATCGATGTGGGAGAGTCACCATCTTTCAGACGACTCCCCAAGGAGTCACCGTCAGGGTGAGGACCCATAAGCCATGAATCTGCTCGGGCGGCCATTAGGGAATATCCTATTATAGGCTGGCTCCGAGGAATCAACGTGGATGACTCTCCATCTTTCAGGAGACTCCCGGAAGAGTTGTCATCAGGTTGAAGACCCATATAGGCCGTAAATCTGCTTGGGCAGCCATCAGGGTATATCCCATTATTAGCTGGCTCTGAGGGATCGATGTGGGCCAGTCTCCGTCTTTTAGGAGACTCCCCGAAGAGTCATCTTCAGGATGAAGACCTATATAGGCCGTGGATTTGCTCGGGCAGCCATCAGGGTATATTTCATTATAGGATGGCTTCGAGGGATCGACATGTGCGAGTCTCCATCTTTCAGGAGACTCCCCAAAGAGTCACCATCAGGGTGAAGACCCCTATAGGTCGGGGATCTGCTCGGGTAGCTATCAGGGTATATTGATCGAGGAAAAATCGCGCAAAAAAAGTGTATGTTTAAAATGAAGATTTAAAGTGTGTGTGCTTTGGCTTCCTTGATACTTCCGTTTCCGTTATAGCATAGAGGCTAAAACGAGTCGAATCCACAAGGATGGGAGGCGATAAAGCTTTACCGGTTGATTCACGTGTTTGTTAAAGATTCTTCAAAGTTTTAAAGAATGAAAAGAAAAGAAAGAAAAGAATGAAAAGAATGAAAAGAATGAAAAGAGAAGTACGGTGAAACACAAAGAAGTGGGAAACATAGAAAAGAATATGTTTGTGGTTTTTATTGTATTTTTAAAATAAAGTGAAAAAAAAAGAAAACTCATGGCACTAACTACTAATGACTCCACCAATATGCTAACTTCTTAGTGATAGTTGCCTCACATGTATCATTGGCTATCACTAGTCCTTGGTTCAAGAGCGATTCAAAGCATGACCTATATGTAACTCATCACAACCCAACTCATCAAGCAAGTGCAAGCTACACTTAAACCATCAATACTATAGAAAAGGAAACATGGAGTAAAGTAATGTTAGCCTGTTAGTGGTTAGGAAGTTAGAGTGTTAGATCCATCATCATGAGCTATCAATGGCTCTTGCAAGAGCAAGGCCAACCGAGGCTATTAGATTCATGTGGATTATCATAAAAGAAGTTAGCAAGTTAGTGGTTAGTAGTTAGTTACCATAAGAGAAAAGTTAGCTACACATGTAAAAGAGATTAGAGAGAAGAAAATATAGAGAGGTAAAGAGAGCACCTTTCATAGATTGTCACCTTCTATTACAAGCACTCTTGCATTCCAAGCATGAACCACTCTCTCTCCCTATTACAAAATCTACAAAATGGAAAATACAAAGAGGGAGAAGAAGAACTAACCTAACCTAAACTAAACTATAAAATGGAATGAAAAACTATCCTAAACTCTGTATATCCTCAATTCTGAAACCCAAGGGGGGTATTTATAGCCACCAGGGGAACAGGGGGCCAGGGGACAAACCCTGGCACGAAGCGGTACACGCGCCGCGGCCGTATGGCCACAGAAACGCAGCCAGAGCCGCGTTTTCATGGCCATAAGGTGGCCGCGCGCACGGCGCTTTGAGCCGCGCGCTATCCTTTTTATCTCCTGTCAGTTCTGATGCCCGATTTCTGGTTTGCAGCCCTTGGTTTTTACAGAATCAGCTCTCTAGGTAAATGGCTATTTTTAATAGGCTTTTAATCACCAATTAAATGCTGATTTAGGGTCTTCTACTTTATTGCAAACCATAGACCTAGAATCAAGCAAACAAAGCTTTATTAGCAAAATTTAATATGAAATTAATGTGAAGATGTGATACAAATTATGCAAAATTAGAGACTAATCACACCCCGGCACTTATCTTTTGCTCGGGACTCCCGAGCAAAACAAAAAACTAAGGAATTATTACACCACTTTCACAGGTGACGCGATTGCACTGAGCATGTGCAACAAGCCGTTAAACCTCTAAGTTTCCCCTAGAGGAGGAGTTTTGTCTCCTGAGGGTTTTCAGCGGATTACACCCACAAAATCCATAAAGAAAGAAATCAAATGTTAGTATTTTGAAAACATATTTTGAAATAGAGAAAAGTGTTGAAACATTTTGTGAAAATATAAGTGATCTAAGGTTATAGGTTAACCAGAAATTGTTCTTTCTTAAACTAAGTCAAAATGCAAAAAATCTTATTATAAATTAAATGTAAAAATTTAAAATTGAATTGACTCTTTGATCTTCCATAAAACTCTTAGAAAAATATGCACTTTGTGAACTGTGAAGATTTTTGGGATATCGAATCAAACTTTCATGCCATTTATTTAATATATATTATTTTTTATTTATTTTTTTCTTTTTTCTTCCCTTAGTTTTCTTAGGCTTTCTTATTTACCCGGGTAGTGAGCCTTTAGCCGGTGACTCCAAACCAGATGGTCTTAGGGAACTAGATGAGAAAACATTCCTCGGACTTAAGGACTCGAGTAAATAAGGCCACAAAACTAAAGGAGATTATTTTATTTTTGTCCACCGTTTTAGGTATGAATAATCATACTTCCTTAGGCATAATTACCCAACTTCAATAAGTGATTTTTATTTACCTAATTTTTTTAAATATATATTTTTATGGCATTTTCAGTCTTTGTTTCAATCCCAAAAATTGTGTAAGTGTGGAGTGCATAAATCTAAGGTAAAAAATTCAAGATCAAATTATCTTTTCAATCTCACTTTCTTATCCTATAATTTAGACAAGATCTATTATTTTGACTCAGTTTAAAATTTCATAATTTGAGGTCTTCCTAATTCCTAAGATAATCTTAATTTTCTTTAAAATAAATCAAAAACTATTTCTCTTATTTCAAAAAGTTTTGTAAAAAGAAAAGAAAAGTTTTTATATAAACTTTTTTAATTAAAAAGAAGTGTAGAAGAAAGAAAATATAAAACTAACTATGTTAGTAAACCCTCCCCCACACTTATCTCATGCATGGTCCTCAATGCATCGTGAATGTGTAAATACATGAAACAAATGGAGAGGGAAGGAAGATTACCTCAAGGGGGTGGCTCCGGTGGTGGTCTGATTGGGCCAAGCGTTGCTACCCAATCAAAATAGCGTGGATCGTGCAGGAACCCACCAATGACCTCTTTAATATGACACAATAAAATGTTGATTGAATGAATGATCTTATTTAAAAAATTACCCTCATCAAATTTTCAATTTTCAAAAATAATTATTTAGTCATTTTCTTCAACATTCTTGTCCAATAATGAAGTGTGATTTTGAGAGATGATTGATTTGGACTCAAATGGAACAGGAATAAAAACTGATACCGACTCGAGAAGTTAACTCAGATTAAGTCGAGAGTCAACAATGAGAGTCGAAAT
The DNA here is from genome assembly GCA_038442645.1 of Agave tequilana. Lineage (NCBI taxonomy): Eukaryota > Viridiplantae > Streptophyta > Magnoliopsida > Asparagales > Asparagaceae > Agave > Agave tequilana. The sequence goes on along the minus strand of JAVJIF010013282.1, from coordinate 102,416 downwards.
TGGTTCAACAACAGGGTCTAAACTAAAGAATGGATATTCACACATTTTCCCCATGAATGAAGTGTGAGCATGAGAGATTGGTGATTCCATTTCACGGTGTACTGGTACAGGATTCAATGCTAACTCTGAAATAGAGAAAAAAATCTGGTAAAGATACTGGGGTCATTATTGAATCAAAAAGTGAAATGGAGTTCCCAACAGAAAGTTCAGGATCACATTCAGGTTCGATTTCAATTTCAGGGAAGGGATAACTTGCCAGAAGGTCCAGGTGACTTTCATAACTTGGAGTTTGGTCAAGTTCGAATGTGTGTTCTGAAATTGAATCTAGATTCCAAATTGACATGATTCAAGGGTCCAATCAGTAGAGTTAGGGATATGAGAATTGGTCAATGGTTGACAAGAAAGATTTTCCTCGCTCTCATTGGTCAGATCGCTCATTATTGAGTCTAACCTACTGACAGACAGGGTAACAGAATGTTGAGTCTGAATCATGTCTTCCATACTTTTTGTAATTGGTTTTTCTTGAAAAGATGAGTATGGAAGTTGATTTTGAAAATTGTGGTGAAATTGTGAGTCCATCGGATTTTGCGGTTGCTGCTCAGACTCACGCAAGGATTCCATACTCAAGTCCAGTATTGAAGTTTGTTCATTTTGAATTGGTGAGACTGGAAAAGATGAGTAGGACTCTTAAAATTTGGTTGAGATGATGAGTCCAACATGTTTTGCCTTCTATCACAAAAGACTTCCAAACGCTTTTCTAACTCAGATTCTTCTTCAATTGGATGCTCTAGAAAAGGAGTATATGGAGTTTGATGTGGGAAGGATTGTGAATTGAGCAAAATTTACATTTGTTGTAGGGATTCTTCTATACTCCTTTCCAAATCAGATTTTTTTTGGGTGGTGGAATAGGAAAAGGTGTATATGAACCAAAATTGGGGAATGAACTTTGTGAAAATTGTGGACAAGGTGGTTGAAAGTTTGACTCAGGGGAGGTAAATCCTCATTGACTCTGTGAAGAGCTAAAATTATGTTGAAAATTATAGTCATAAGATTGAGGATATAGGTTATATTGAGTCGAATAATCCCAACTTGGCATATATGGTTGGTTCATATTATACATAGCCGGGTTGAAATTATCCGAGTCAAATGAGGTTGGAGTGAAACGTGAATTCATATTATGATTGAAAGAATTATTGTTGTTAAAATCCATATCACAGTATACAAAAAAAAAGAAAACAAACAAATAAGCAAACAAACAAACAAAGAAAAAGAAAAAGAAAATAAGTCTATGCTAGGGTTGACTTAGACCTAGACGACTCCTAACTAGTTAGACTGTCTACGGGGGGTATATTGTAGGATGCTGACCACGAGTTAATCATCCAGGTAGGGGTAAGATCAATGGGAGATATCCGTGCTGGAGCAACGGGCCTAATTATGCCAAACCACTGTTCTTCGAGGTTTCGCCTCTCAATCCCCAACCTTAGACACCGATTTAACAAGAGTCAACTTCTAACAACTTCCCTCTTAGATTAATCTCCTAAATGAGTCTGAGATGTCCCTAGGGGCCAACGTCTAGCAAGTTTTATTTAGGCTTGGGTTGTGTGAGTGGGGAGGTGATTTTTGGGCTAAGGGAAGGTAATGACTTTCCCACCTTATGTTGGATTGGGTTTTGCCCTTAAATTAAATTTGTGCAAGTGTGCAATATAGATAAGCATGAACACAAAAAAGCGAGTAATCACTGAAGTGTTTGTTCTATACTACATGCAATGCCATATGTACACCTTCTATCAATAACATAAGAATAAAATACAGTATATTGGAATGAAAGTTGACACGTGCCTAGATGCAAATGTCTAAACCGTTTTAAAGTATCCAATTTCTGTATTTTAGTTCTTAAAATTATTTACAGTGTACAGGTGATATAAAAAAAAATTAGCAGCAGAATATAAAAATATACAAGAATTACCCAACCACACTTGAGCAAGTGTGGACTTCTGCAATGCTAAAACTTTAACCTGCACACCAAAAAATAAAGAAGAAAAGTTAGCAAACTTGTGAAATCAAACCGTTCCCATCCCCGACAACGGCACCAAAATTTAATCGAGCAAAAACCATGCACAAAAAGTATATGTTTTGAAATGAAGATTTAAAGTGTGTGCGCTTTGGCTTCCTTGATACTTCCATTATAGCATAGAGGCTAAAACGAGTCGAATCCACAAGGATGGGAGGCGATAGAAGATTTACCGGTTGATTCACGTGTTTGTTAAAGATTCTTCAAAGTATTAAAGAATGAAAAGAAAAGAAAGAAAAGAATGAAAAGAGAAGCACGGTGAAATACAAAGAAGTGGGAAATATAAAAAAGAATATGTTTGTAGTTTTTGTTGTATTTTTAAAATAAAGTGAAAAAGAAAGAAAACTCATGGTACTAACTACTAATGATTCCACCAACATGCTAACCTCTTAGTGATAGTTGCCTCACATGTATCATTGGCAATCACTAGTCCTTGGTTCAAGAGCGATTCAAAGCATGACCCATATGTAACTCATCACAATCCAACTCATCAAACAAGTGCAACCTACACTTAAACCATCAATATTATAGAAAAGGAAGCATGGAGTAAAGTAATGTTAGCTTGTTAGTGGTTAGGAAGTTAGAGTGTTAAATCCATCATCATGAGCTATCAATGGTTCTTGCAAGAGCAAGGCCAAACCGAGGCTATTAGATTCATGTGGATTATCATAAAAGAAGTTAGCAAGTTATTGGTTAGTAGCTAGTTACCATGAGAGAAAAGTTAGCTACACATGTAAAAGAGATTAGAGAGAAGAAAATATAGAGAGGTAAAGAGAGCACCTTTCATAGATTGTCACCTTCTATTACAAGCACTCTTGCATTCCAAGCATGAACCACTCTCTCTCCCTATTACAAGATCTACAAAATGAAAAATACAAAGAGGGAGAAGAAGAACTAACCTAACCTAAACTAAACTACAAAATAGAATGAAAAACTACCCTAAACTCTGTATATCCTCAACTCTGGAACCCAAGGGGGGTATTTATAGCCACCAGGGGAACAGAGGGCCAGGGGACAAACCCTGGCCCGAAGCGGCGTGCGCCTAGGCCATAAAGTGGCCGCGCGCGTAGCGCTTCGAGCCGCGCACTGCCCTTTTTGTCTCCTGTCAGTTCTGATGCCCGGTTTCTAGTTTGTAGCCTTTAGTTTTACAGAATCAGCTCTCTAAGTCAATGGCTATTTCTAATAGGCTTTTAATTATCAATTAAATGTTAATTTAGGGTCTTCTACTTCATTGCACACCATGGACCTAGAATCAAGCAAGCAAAGCTTTATTAGCAGAATTTAATATGAAATTGATGTGAAGATGTGATACAAATTATGTAAAATTAGAGACTAATCATATATCCCATTATAGGCTGGTTCTGAGAGGTCGACGTGGGTAAGTCTCTCTCTTTGAAGAGACTCCCCGAAGAGTCACCATCAGGGTGAAGACCCATATAGGCCATGGATCTACTCAAGCAGCCATCAGGGTATATCCCATTATAGGATGGCTATGAGGATTAACGTGGGCGGGTTTCTCTCTTTCAGGAGCTCCCCAAAGAGTCACCATTAGGGTGAGGACATATATAAGCCATGAATCTACTCAGGAGGCCATCAAGATATACCCTATTATAGGTTAGCTCTAAGGGATCGATGTGGGCGAGTTTACATCTTTTAGAGACTCCCTGAAGAGTCGTCATCAGGGTGAAGACTCATATAAGCCATGGACCTGCTCGAGCAACCATCAGGGTATATCCCATTATAGGCTAGCTCTGAGGGATTGACGTGGGCGAGTCTCCATTTTTCAGGTAGGTAATGATGGGTCTCTCCACCCTGGTGAGGTATCGAGGCATAGGACCTCCCAAGTTGGTTGATGGACGCTTAGGTTGGTGATGTGCTCGACGGGTACTTTTCATCTAAACTGAAACTCTGTGGCTACCCCCAGGTTGGCGAGTGAGTCAGAGTGACTGTTCTCAGATCTGGGGACCAACTTAAACTCGCATCGGGGGATTTTAAGTTTCAATTTGAGAACAAGTTGAGGGTATTCGGCCATCCAGAAACTCTTGCGATGTACTCACCACTGACTTGGTTGATCACCAGTGAGGAGTCGCACTAAACTTCGAGCCCTATGACCCCGAGCGTGATAGCCACTCAGAGCCCAGCTGGTACTACCTCATAAGGGAATCTAAAGGTGAAGGATTATTCTACGATGGATCCTTTTGGAGTAGTGAGAACGATCCGGATCATGTCCCCTTATTGTTTGAAACTTCATCAACATTTAGGATCCACCCTTCTAGTTAGTTTGCATGCCTGTGTCCCCAGGGGTGAAATCAGCAATGGAGTCAACTAAGACCTAGCCTTTGTTTATTGTCCTTTGCTCGTATCTAAGTCTGTAGGATCTCAGCTCTGACGCTCATTTTTGATATCCTCTCGGTTGCTTCAGGGTTTTCCATGATGCTCCTCAGGGGGTGCCCTGTGAGGACTGTGATCGGAAAGGTTTGGATGTATTGCTTAGGCTTCCTCGAGATGATGAGGAGAGCAAGAACTAGCTTATCTAGATTTTTGTATCTGGTTTGTGGTCTGTTCAAGAGTGGTTGACATAGTACACTGGCTTCTGGCCGCCCTTGTCTTCTCAACTAAGGCTCCACTCACAGCTGATTCCGAGACAGTGAGGTAGAGATATAGCACCTCTCCTAAAGAAGGCTTTGACAACAGGGATGGTGAAGTCAGATATTCCTCGTTCTAGCGAAAGTCGACTCTATTTTTCTTCAAGGCTTGAAAGAATGGCCTGCATTTATCCGTGGATCGGCTGATGAATCGCTTGAGGGTTGCAAGCCATCCGTTCAACATCTGGACCTCCTTCACACAATTGGGTGACTTCATATTCAGAATTGTAGATATCTGATCAGAGTCAGCCTCGATGCCCCGTTGAGTGACCAGATACCCCATAAACTTCCTGAAAGCTACCCCGAATGTGTACTTTTCGGGGTTGAGCTTTACCTTGTATTGCCTAAGGAGATCGAAGGCTTTGTTCAGATGTTGGAAGTGGTCCGTGTGATGTACACTTTTCACAAACATATCGTCTACACATACCTCCATGGTGCTCCCTATCAGGTCTTTAAAGACTATGTTAATCTTCGCTAGAAGGTAGCCCCTACGTTCTTGAGTCCAAAGGGCATCACTTTGTAGCAGTAGGTTCCTTAACCATTAGTGAAGGTTGTTTTATCTTTATCTTGTGGTGCATCTTCATCTGGTTATAGCGAGAATAGGCGTCCTTGAAGCTAAGGAACTCATGGCCCATAGTCGTTTCTACTAGTTAATCGATCCTCGGAAGAAGATAGCTGTCCTTCGTGCAGGCTTCATTGAGATTGGTAAAGTCGACGCAGATTCTCCAGATTCTCCACTTTTGTTCTTTTTCTTCACGAGGAAAAGCCAGTCAGGATAGAACATCTCTCGGATGAAGCCAGCTTGAAGTAGGCGATCAACTTCATCTCTTATGGCGTGGCTCCTTTTTCGTTCATTCTCCTTGGCTTCTGCTTTACCAACTTCAAGCTCTAGCTTCGGAGGGCGATTGGATGCAGCCTGATCACCTCTTCTATCTGAATATATTTCTACACCCGAACAAGGATATCCCTCATCTTGATGACGTCGTTCATCAACCAGATGTTTATAGAAGGGGTTGGTGACTTTAGCCTACTGATGAAGCCGACAACGGCTACATCTTCTTTATAGTGGTATACCAGTGTCATCTTTCTCTAGAAGTAGTTGACGTAATTCTTCAGACACTCTGATTGAAAAAATGAAAGCAATGAGAATTACCGTCTAACTTTGGCTTAACGGGTCATGTCCACAAGGAGGAATGCGATAGAAGTTTTTCGATGAATTGTTAAATAAGAAAGAAAGGTGGTGTTTTTTTTTTACAATTGAAAAAGAGAATGGAGAGTAAGGAAATGAGCAAAAGAAAAATTGAAAACTTAGAGAAGGCCTTGGAAAAGATGATCTTTAAGAAATGTTAAAGATTGTTTGGTGGTTTTTAATATAGGAAAAAGATATAGGCTCACTATCTTACTACTCAACGATGTGTTTTTCTCTTGAAATTCTTCGTGTCTCAACTTGATCATAGGTAAAAACTTAAGCTTTAGTTTCGAAAGTCTTAAGCAAAGCAAATAAGATTGTTTGAAAAAGTTTAACTCCTTTTCTTAAGAAATCCTCTTGAACTGAATGTTAAATCATCAAGTTTTTTATCAAGCATGAAATGAAAGAAAGTTTAGTAATATTTAAAAGAAATAGAAGTTTATAAATCCAAACTCATCCTTGTGTGCCTTCAGGAACACTTTCAAAGAAGAAAGGTTTAGTTTAAGACATACATATGATTCCTTTAGGTTTTTGCATCAAAACCGTTCAAAACAAGAGGGATCGAAGAGAGTAATGATAGTGAGCCCAGAAAACAGGTTTAGCTACTCATGGAAGATGTAAAACAAGACATGTAAATAAAACAAGACATACCCATGAATTGGAGTAGAAGAAGAGAAAGCTTAATCTTTTATTGATATCACTTCAATCTTTGGATTACAATCACTCTATCTCTCTCTCACTAGTATTTGGAATGAAGTACAAATTAGAAAACAGAGATACAACTTCTCAATACTATCTAACAAAGAACCTAAACCATAAAAACAAAGATAAAAACTTAAACTAACTTCCGTTCCTCTTTCTCTAAAAAATACAATATTTATAGGCAAAACTAAATGGGGAGGGCATACGAAGATAGGGGAACAAACGCTCCCCCCAACAACCTCAACTAAGCCGTAAAAATGCGGCTTTGGCCGATTTTCCGTGGCCATGCTGTGGCCAGATGGCCACACCTGGTTGGTGGTGCTCCTCGCTTAGTGATTACCCTTTATCTCCTGCTGGTTTTCCCATTTTAGCTCCAGGATTTGACGAAACAGCTTTTGATCTTTAGCTTTAACCGCTTGATTTGGGAAGATTCGTTTTAACCGGTTTTCAACCTCTCTGATTTGCCATGATTTGCTCTGATATTTTGATTTCGAATTAATTCTGAATTAAGTCAGAATTTTGATGGGCTTTTGAGCTTGTTTCTCTTCCCTTTCATTTAGCAATGGGCCTGCATTTTATAAAAAAATAAGACTTATTTATAGAATTTATTAGATAATAAACTTGGTAATGTGAAAATATATATGTAATATATGTGCCTGATCACACCCTACACTTATCTTTTGCTCGCCCTCGAGCAAAACATCAAAACTAATCCTAATAAATTATTAGACCACTTTCGCAGGTCACTCGATTGCACTGAGGATGTGCAACAAGCCGTTAAACCTCTAGATTACTCCTAGAGGACGAGTTTTTTCTCGTGAGAGTTTTCAGTGGATTGCACCCACAAAATCCATAAAGAAAGAGAAAAATGCTAGTATTTTTGAAAAGCATTTTGAAAAGATAGAACATATTTGAAGTATATTTGTAAGAGTTCAAGTAATTTATAAGTTATAGGAATATCGAACTTTTCATTCCTGAACTTAGTCTCTATTTAAAAACATGCATCAATCAAAATAAGGGGTCAAATTGTATTTCTCATCTAGTCTATTACTTTACCCTGACTCATATGCACCTTCATGACCGTGAAGTTTGACTAAGGGTTCTTAACATTAACTCTCATACCTTATTTATATTTATTTTTGGTGGTATTTATTCCTCAATTCCATTAGGCTTTCTAATCTGCCCGTGTAACAAGCCTTTAGTCGGTGACACCCAAACCGGACAGTCTTAGGGCACCAGGTGAGAAAACACCGCTAAGGACTTAAATACTCGAGCAGACAAGGCTACGAAACCAAGGGTTTTTATTTATAAAATGTACCCCTTTTTGGCGTAAATACTTATGCTTCATGAGGTACAAATACCCAGCTTAATTAGAGGATTATATATATATATATATATATATATATATATATATATATATATATATATATATATATATATATATATATATATATATATATATATATATCAAACTTATCTAATTATCTTTTGCATAAATACCAAGGATTTCTTAGGCCAAAGCACCTAGCTAATTAATAATTAGATTTTTTTATTTTTCATAGATTTACATATATATATTATATATATATATATTTGTTCTTTTTCTTTTTCTCTTTTTTTTATAAGGCATAAGGATCTTTGTTTTTGAACCCTAAGTGTGTAAGTGTAGAAGGTGTGCATATTTCTTCAAGGTAAAGATCAAGACTGAACTACTTTCAGCAATTTTCTTTCTAACCCTGAAAATCTAACAAGTTATCTTAATTTGACCAAGTATAAGAAATCCTAATTATGATTTTCTTATTTCTTAAAATTGACTTAATTTCTTACAAAAAAATATATCAAAATATTGTTCTTTTCTTTCAAAAAGTTTTTTTTCTTTTCTTCTTTTTTGTTATATTAGTCATGTTAAAGCCCTCCCCCACACTTATCTCATGCATTGTTCCAATGTATGAAAGAAATATATAGATGCATGAAATAGAATGCAAAAGAGGAAAGTTACCGATACATTGGGTCTAAAAGACCCATAGCCGTTTCATTTACCGACACCGATTCTAAGAAAGGCTTAAGGCGTTGACCATTTACCTTAAAGTTATTTCTAGTCTTGGTGTCACTGATCTCTACAGCACCGTGTGAAAACACGGTTTTTACAACGAATGGCCCAGTCCATCTTAATTTTAGCTTTCCTAAAAAAAGATGAAGCTTAGAATTATAGAGTAAGACTTTTTGTTCAGGGACAAATGTTTTCCTTATGATGTGTTTATCATGAAAAATCTTGACTCTATCTTTAGTAATCTTAGCATTTTCATAGGCCTCAATTCTCAACTCCTCTAATTCATAAATTTATAATTTTTGAAAGTCACCGGCCTTATTCAAGTTGAAATTCAACTACTTGATTGCCCATAAGGCCCGGTGCTCTAACTCAACGGGTAGGTGGCAAGCCTTCCTAAAGACTAACCTATAAGGTGACATCCATAGAATTATCTTGAAAGTGGTCCTGTAGGCCCATAAGGCATCTACAAGTTTGATGGACCTATCTTTCCGATTTTGGTTCACGGTCTTTTCCAAAATAAGCTTGATTTGTCTATTAGAGACCTCAACCTGCCCACTGGTTTGAGAATGATAAGGTGCAGACAACTTGTGAGTTATAGCATACTTTCACATAAAAGAGTTTCAAATGATCTATTGCAAAAGTAAGTACCGTTACCATTGATGATAGCACGAGGGTTCCGAAAGGTGAGAAAATGTTCTCTTTTAAAAACTTTATGACAACTTTGGTATCATTAGTTTTACATGGAATATATTCTACCTACTTGGACACATAGTCCACAGTAACCAATATGTATTGGTTTTCAAATGAGTTTGGAAATGGACCTATAAAGTCGATACCCCAAACATCTAAGAGTTCTATTTCTAGAATTGGGTTGAGGAGCGTCATATCTTGTTTTGAGATCCTTCCTACCATCTGGCATCTAGGGCACGTCTTTCAAAATTCATAAGCATCTTTGAACAAAGTGAACCAATAGAACCCAATCTGTAGCACCTTTTCAATAGTCTTACGGGGACCAAAGTATCCAACGTATGCAAGTTCATGACAAAAGGATGAAACACTCTTAACCTCTTCATTGGGAATGCATCTCCTAATAATTTGATCAGAACAGTACTTAAAAAGATATGGTTCCTCCCAAAGAAATACCGGACTTGAGATAAGAACTAGTATATATGGTTTTTAGACCAATGAGGCAGAGTTTGGTTTGTGACTAAGTAATTCATTATATCAACAAACTAAGGTTTCCTAAAGATAGCTAAGAGATTTTTATCAGGAAAGTCCTCATTTATGGGCAATTCGTTGCATGGAGAATTTGGGATCCCCGAGAGATGGTCAGCAATGATATTTTCTACGCCTTTCTTATCTCGAATCTCGAGATTGAATTCTTGAAGAAGGAGGATCCAACGAATGAGTTGGGCCTTGGCATCCTTCTTCATCATGATGTACCTAAGTGCAAAATAATCGGTGAAAATTGTGGTTTTGGACCCTAGTAGGTAGGGACAAAATTTCTCTAAGGCAAACACTACTGCCAAGAATTCCTTCTCAGTAGTAGTGTAGTTCAATTGAGCATGTTGAGAATCCTACTAGAGTAATAAATCACGTGCTGCTTGTTATCAATGCGCTGTCCTAGGATAGCGCCTATAGTAAAATCAGAAGCGTCGCACATAATTTCAAACGGCTTAGACCAATCCGGAGTAGATATGATTGGTATAGAAATAAGCTCTCTCTTAAGCTTCTCCCAAGAATTCATACATTCAGCATCGAAAGTGAAGGACACGTTCTTAGCTAACAGATTAGTCAAGGGTCTAGCAATCTTGCCAAAATCCTTGATAAATCTTCGATAGAAACTGGCATGTCCTAAGAAGGATCTAATATCCTTCACATATCTAGGTATGGAAAGCTTAGCAATAACCTTAATCTTGGCTCTATCCACTTTAATTCCTTTCTTGGAGATTTCATTACCCAAGATAATTTCATATCTTACCATGAGTGGCATTTCCCCCAGTTCAGTGTAAGATTTTTCTCAGCACAATGTTAGAGGATGGTTCTAAATGGTGAAGACATTGATTGAATGAATCTCCATAGATAGAGAAATCATCCATGAAGATTTCTAAGAATCATTCTACCATATCAGAGAAAAGACTCAACATGCAACGTTGAAAAGTTGCTGGGGCATTGCACAAGCCGAAAGGCATTCGATGATAAGTAAATGTACTAAATAGACATGTGAACATAGTCTTTTCTTGGTCCTCAAGAGCAATAAGAATCTGATTATACCCCGAGTAACCGTCCAAGAAATAGTAATACTCATGGCCAGCCAATCGTTCAAGCATTTGATCAATGAAGGGGAGCGAAAAATGGTCCTTGCGAGTTGCTGCATTAAGCTTCCTATAGTCAATGCAAACTCGAATCTTCGTGGGAAATTGAGTTTGGACCAACTATTTGTTCTCGTTTTCCACTACAGTGATACCAGATTTCTTTAGAACCACATCGGCAGGACTGACCCATTGGCTATCCCAAATGCGATAGATTATCCTATTATCTAAGAGTTCATAATTTCATCATGAACAGCCTCTTGCATTATAGGGTTCAACCGGGTTACGGGTCTCTTTTTGGTGTCGTATCTTCATTGAGATGAATGCGATGTTGAACTATGGTTGGACTCAATCTCTTTATATCGGTCATAGTCCAACCAATGGCTTCCCCATATTTTCTTAGAATTACTTTAAGATCTTCTTCTTACCAGTCATTTAAATGGGAGGCAATGATGACAGGAAAGGTCTCTTGTTCGCCTAGATAGACGTACTTGAGATGCACAAGTAAGGCTTTCAATTCTAAGGAAGAGGAAAGCTTACTGGAAGGATGAGTCAAATTTGTTAGCTCCATATTTGGTGAAATAGGGTTCGAGGCCCAATTCACAGCAGACTCAATAACTTGATCAAGATAAAAGTCGTCAGACTACTCGAAGTCACACTCAGTTTCTAATTTCAATTCTTCCCTGTATTCACTTGTCAAGTTCTTAATGAGGTTGACTTCAAATGTTTGATCCTTAACATCACAGGGTTACTTTCCTAGGTTAAAAAACATTGACTTCTCTAGTCATGTTCCCAAAGGTTAACCTCATGAACCCATTCCTACAATTGATAATGACATTGGCAGTAGCAAGGAACGGTCGCCCTAGGATAACGGAGTTTGAGTCTTAGGATTGGACACAGGTTGTATCTCTAGAACTATGAAATCAATGGGATAGATAAACTCCCTGACTCGGATAAGGATATCATTAATTTTCCCCTTTGAAGCTTTCACTGAACGGTCAGCCAGTTGGATAGTGACTCGGGTTGGGCGATCTTGGACTAAGATCGCCCAACCTGAGTTATTGATAAACTGAGAATGGAAGCAAGTTGATACTTGCACCCAAGTCAAGAAGTGCACGACTAATCTCGGCTTGTCCTATGGTACAGGCAATGGTGGGACAACCCGGATCCTTGAACTTGACAGGGATCGGAGCCGACAATAGCTCACTAATGTTAGTGGCTAGGACGACTTTTTGGGTACATTAGTCTTTATCTTCTTGGTGCACATGTCCTTAAGAATTTTGCATATGATGGGACTTGTTGGATGGCATCAAGAAGTGGCACATTTATCTTCACTTGATTGAAGATCTCAATTATCTTATCCATGTGTGAATTTTGCTTGTTGTTTTTCAGCCTATTAGAAAATGGTACTGTAGGCTGGTGCACCGACTAGTTGATTTATCTGTTTCAGATTCGTCAGATTTGGACGGACTAGGACTAGATGATATGAGATGGATGCTTGAGTGTGGTTGTGTTGAATGGGTTTAGGTGGTGTTGATACTTGATTATCAACTTTCTTTTCTGACCTCAATGTATGAACAACATTATATTGATTCAGTGATTAATCCTCAGCCAAATGAGCTTGTTGAGAATTGCTAGGATTCATTATTGGTTGCCTGGGCAAGATACCTTTTTGCCTCTCATTTTGTAGATTGGCTAGTTGGCTCATTTAAACCTCTAACCTTTGTATAGTTTGCATGAGAGAATCTTGGTTCTTCATGTACCTTATCATGTTTCTCTCAAAATCAGTTATTCTCCTTTTTATTTGAGGATTCTGAAAGGAAGATTATAGAGCTTGGTTGGGAAAGTTTTGTTGATAGTTTGAAAAATTGGGCGGATGATTGAGAGAATTATGATGGTAATTAAGAAAGTTGGGTTGATGATTGAAAGAATTATTAGAATAATGAAAGTGGCTTGCATGATTTGACCATGAGTGGTCATTGTTATTTTGACTCCATGAGAAATTCGGGTGATTTTTCCAGCCAGAATTGTACGTTGGTGCGTAAGGATTATTGTTTGGCCTTGAAAAGGCAGCATTCATTGGTTCTGAAAAGTATTGTTGAGCTTGAAACATAGAACACTCCTCAAACACATGATTCATGGCATGACAGTAAGTACAACCCGGAGAGGAAAATTGGTTTGGGTTGACTTGATTGACTAGACTTAGTTCTTTAGTTTCTAAAGCTTCCAGTCTTCTCGCTAGGTTAGCCAACTTACTCGTTAGCTATGGATGATTCAATAGAATGGAGACCTCGTTTTGAAGAGATGGAGTTTGAATTCCTCGAGTTTTCACTAGTTGGTTCCCATTGGATGGTCTTTTGAGCTAGATTCTCATTTAACTCACATCCTTCATTCTCATCCTTCTACAAGAATCCCCCTTGGCACATGCTTTCTAAGAGGGTCTTGGTTGAGTAGTCTAAATCATCATAAAGAATTTGGTATTGTCGTCATTTCTCTATTTCATGATGAGGACATTGGACAAGGAGGTCTTTAAAGCATTCAAAGTACCTCCAAAACGGTTCACTAGGTTCTTGCTTGAATTGCATGATGTTCTTCCAAACGAGAGCGGTTTTATGAATTAGATAGAATTTCTTCAAGAAGACCTTGATGAAACCATCGCAGGATGTGATAGAGCCAGCTGCTAAGCTTAGAGCCATTTCTTGGCTAAGTCCTTAAGAGCGAATGGAACAATCTCAACATAATAGCATCATCTATAAGGTATGAGATTTTCGTCTTTAAGCATACTTTCTCAAATTCTCTTATGAAGAAATAAGCATCTTCAGACTCTAAGTCATGAAACTTGAGGAGTGTGTTGATGAACTGAGCTTTGAGCTCAAAATTATGTTCGCCAACTGATGGAAGTTGGATGCAAGATGGAAGTGAGGTTCTAATGGGATAGAACCTATCTTGCAAAGATGTCGGTTGAGCCATAATCGGATTTGGTCTTGATTCAAACATGGGTGGTGATGTGTTCTAGTCAACCTAGACGAATTAGGGTCTCTTGACCACACTTGCATACACAAACGCAATCACAAATAAGTTCACCAATAGTCAATAAGAGGAAACAATCAAGCCTAGTCTAAGGTAACATTGACTAGACAACTCCTAATTAGTTGATTATCCACAGAAGGTATAATGCAGACTTTGACCACAAGCTAATCAGCCAAGTCAGGGCAAGATTGGTGGGAGGTATCCATGCAAAAGCAACGGGCTTAATAAGCCAAACTACCAGCCTTCGAGGTTTCGCCCGTCAATCCCTTTCCTTAGACACTGATTTGGCAGGAGTCAGATTCTAACACCTTCCCTCTTAGAATAATCTCCTAATGAGTTCAAGATGTCTCTAAGGCTAACGTCTATCAGATTTTAACTTAGGCTTAAGTTGTGCGTGCTTGGAGATAGTTTGTGGGCTAAGGAAGGGTAATGACTTCCCCACCTTATCTTGATTTGAGTTTTGCCCTTAAAATTGATTGTGCTGAGGGTGCAAGATATAGAAAAGTAACATTCACAAGCAAATATCACCTAAGAATGTTTCCTAAACTATATGATATGCATACGTACCTTGTCTCCAGCTATCTTCAACAATAATCGTAAAAGGAACGTAATTAGACAAATGCCTAGAATGCAAGTCTAAACGTCTTTTAAGTAATTAGCAATCAATCAGTTTACTGTTGGATTAAAAACAGGGAATGTGAATATCAGATATAGCAAAATTAACACATAAAAACTATATTTTTATAAAGCAATATGTCCTAAAAAAGAGTTTTTAGTAGTCCAAAAATTCAAGCTTTTGCGTTGCAATTCCTTGAAATTCTATTTCCTACTTTCGATAGTAGGGGCACAGAATTGCAAGTCTTCTTCTGCAAAGCTTGAGCGCTAAATCTGAATCTTGACATCCCTGAAACAAGATACCAAACTTATTAGAAAATAATTACACTATTTCCTCCTTGGCAACGCCACCGAAAATTGATTGAAAAAATGAAAGCAATGGGAATTACCGTTTAGGTTGTGTTTAACGGGTTATGTCCACGAGGAGGAATGCGATAGAAGCTTTTTGATGAATTGTTAAATAACAAAGAAAGGTGGTGTTTTTCTTTTCTTTTTTATAATTGAAAAGAGAATGGAGAGTAAGGAAATGATTAAAAGAAAAATTGAAAACTTAGAGAAGGCTTTAGAAAGGTGATCTTTAAGAAATGTTGAAGATTGTTTGTGATTTTTAACATAGGAAAAAGATCTGGGCTCACTATCTTACTGCTCAATGACGTGTTCTTCTCTTGAATTTCTTAGTGTCTTAACTTGATCATAAGAAAAAAACTTAAGCTTTAGTTTCGAAAGTCTTAAGCAAAACAAATAAGATTGTTTGGAAAAGTTTAACTCTTTTTCTTAAGAAATCCTCCTGAACTGAATGTTAAATCATTAAATTTTCTTTCAAGTATGAAATAAAAGCAAGTTCAAGTAATATCTTAAAAGAAATATAAGTTTAAAAATCCAAACCCATCCTCATGTGCCTTCAAGAACACTTTCAAAAAGAAAGGTTTAGTTTAAGGCATATATATGATTCCGTTAGGTTTTTTACATCAAAACTGTTCAAAACAAGAGGGATCGAAGAGAGGGATGATAGTGATCCCCGAAAATAAGTTTAGCTACTCATGAAAGATATAAAACAAAACATGTAAATAAAACAAGACATACCTATGAATTGGAGTAGAAAGAGAAAAGGCTTGATCCTTTATTGATGCCACTTCAATCTTCGGATTACAATCACTCTATTTCTCCCTCACTGGTATTTGGAATAAATTACAAATTAGAAAACAGAGATACAACTTCTCAGTACTATCTAACAAAGAATCTAAACCCTAAAAATAAAGAGAAAAACTTAAATTCACTTTCGGTCCCTTTTTCTGTGAAAAATACAGTATTTATAGGCAAAAATCAAATGGGGGAGGGCGTACGAAGATATGGGGAGCAAACGCTCCCCCAACAACCTCAACCAAGCCACGAAAACACAGCTTTGGCCGTGTTTTCGTGGCCATGGTGTGGCTAGATGGCCACACCTGGTTGGTGGTGCATCCTCGCTAGGTGATTCCCCTTTATCTCCTGCTGGTTTTCCCGTTTCAGCTCCAAGATTTGACGAAACGGCCATTGATCTTTGGCTTTAACTACTTGATTTGGGAAGATTCATTTAACGGTTTTCAACCTCTCTAATTTGCCATGATCTATTCTGATCTTCTGATTTCGAATTAATTCTGAGTTAACTCAGAATTTTGATGGGCTTTTGGGCTTATTTCTCTCCCCTTTCATTTAGCAATAGGCTTGCATGTTATAAAGAAAAATAAGACTTATTTATAGGATTTATTAGATAATAAACATGGTTATGTGATAATATATATACAATATATGTGTCCGATCACTCTCCCCAGGTTTCATCTTTATCATGAGGAGATAATTATTGTTCCTTTAGAATTCCCTCAGAGAAGAAAACTAGTTGTAGAATGCGTCAGTCATGTCATGGAAGTTTCAGAGTGGATTCCTTGGGAGCGAGTAAAACCATTGGTAAGCGACTTCCTTAAGGCTGAATGAGAATGCTCGGCAGAAAAGAAGGTCATTGTGAGCGTAAATCACCATTTCGTCCTGGTGCCGGCGGAGATGTAAGAGAGGGTCTGAGGTTCCCAATAGTGATTGAAGGTCGGCATCACAAACTTCTTTGGGAAGCAGGGCATGTGATTTCTCTTGACAGTGGTGAATCGGGGGGTTTTAGCCTGCTATATTTTAGCCCTTTTAGAAAGTACTGGCTCACTTGGTTGAGCCGCTTCTGAACTAGATCCGTGATGTCCTCTATGTGAGGGGAGCTATAAGGTTTGCGAATGCTAGGAGTTCCTAGATTGTCAACATCTTTGTAGGGCTCGCACTGGTTGCACCTTAAGCTTTCGGTGGAGTGCGTGGATTTTCGGGTTCGAGATGGTGATGGGAGGGTCCACGCATTTCCAAATGTAGTAGGGGAGGATTGTGACTTTTGCAGTGTTCCATTCTGTTTGAGCAGTGTGTCTGGACACGAATTGCCACTTTTTTCATGAGCAACCGCCTTGGAGTCAGATCATCTCCCTTTTCCTATTCTTTCATCTACTTTCGCATAGTGGAAAGCGTCTGGAGTATTTTTTCACTATTGGGCTGGGGCTCAAGTTCAGCGGCCTGCATCCTATGGTGATGCAGAATTTGAATAAGAATCTTCAACGTCAGAGATGTGAACGTCAGATAGGTTGGGCCTACAATCCATAGGCTCAGGCACTTCAATATTTTTCCCATTTTCTTTCAGAGTAGCAGGGGCGGCGGCCGTAGCCTGGGTGATGTTCTTTCATTATGGAGCCATATTAATCGTGCGAGGCTGTTTTGAGGAATGGTTAGGGTATTGGATGGGCAGAGTGAAATCACCTAGAGGGGGTGAATAGGTGACTAGCTAATCTAATGATGAATTAATGCGGAATTAAAACTATTTATATAAACTAAAAACTATTATGTTAGACACACAAGGTATAACTTAAGAGTGTAGCCGAATTCCCGGTGAAGGGCTCTGGACTATCTCCTCAAGATTCCTCTAGATAAAAGTTGAGGTGCCGCTATGGCTCTCTTGGTTGAATATAAGTGTGAGCAAACAATCCCCAAGCATATATCAATATAAGCATAATATATATCAAGCATGTAATGAATATGAACAATAAGAGCATGTAAGATATAAACACAAGTGAGAGATAGAGAGAGAGCAATCGCAAACACAGAAGATTTGTTTCGAGGTTCGAGCACCCTTACTTTACGTCACCGCCTTCAACACTATTACGGATTTCCACTAGAATCAATCCCACCGGATCACTCGGTGCCGCAACACCTACAAGGAGTTCACACTAGAATTCTTTGGACTCACTAGTCCCTCTCTTGTTCCCGTAAGAACTACACACTGCAAGCACACTAGCTTGCCGAGGCCGCACCTCTACACCAAGCTCTCACTAGAACTTGAAATAACACGAACCCTCAAGTCCGCCTCCTCAAATACAAGAATGAACACTTTGGTGGTCTAAACACTTTGATCAACTAAAACTCTCTCATAATAAAGATCCCTATAGGATTGATGTAGCAATGACATCTCAAGTATTTGTGAGAAAAACTTGGATAGAATTTGTGATGAAAAACTCAAGAAACATCTTTTCAAAGCACTCTTGAAAAACTCTCCTTTTGATATAGAAATATTTGGTCTAAAACAAGTGGAGATAAACACTAAAAGATGTATCAAAAATAGCTTGAAAACCCATTTAAAATCTTGTATAAAACAGTCCAAGAGAAGCCCTTTTATAGGCTTCAAAACTGTGACCGTTGGAGGCCAACTCAGCATTCTGGTCTGCTGTCGGTCGACCGCCCGATCGACCGGCCTCTGGCAAATGACCCAGCGGTCGACCGCCCGGTCAACCGGACCATTTTCAGAAAGCAAAGGCTCTCTGGCGGTTGACCGTGCGATCGATTGGCCCTTGGCCGTGCACGTTTATGCACGTCAGTCGACCGCCCGGTCGACCGACTTATGGCTCGGTCGACCGTGCGGTCGACCGGCAGAAGGCCAGAAATAGGTTTTTAGGGATTTAAAAACTCGGTATTTTTCCTTCAATAAAATCTCATAAATTCTGATAAATTCTACAAAAATAAGTTCATTGATATACTTTGATATACAAACATATTTGAGTAAAATCAAACATATTACAAACATTTTGAACTATTTTTGTAATATAAAAGTTTTGCGTTAAACAAAAATCTGTATTTTGCAAAAATGATTTTTTTTCAAAACTTCTCCTAATACAAAAATAAGATATTTTAACATTTTTAAAGCTTAATGTGTATGAATATGATCCACTACATATATATGATGTAATATCTATATTTTTGACATTAAACTCTAAAATTAGTTTTGATAAAAACACTAGCATATTATGAAGCTTAAAAAACAAACCAGTATTTTTCAAAACAAAAATTCTTTGATAAAAACACATATAAATCTTGTGGTGAGTGTAAATGAACTTGAGCAATCCACCAACTAATTTATCCTTTACATTTTATCTAAAAATAAAATCTTGACACTTACAAACATAACACAAGTCTTCTCTTAAAGGTCTTCTTCCTATTCTTGACTTGATTCAAACCTTGATCTAACGAGCTAGAATCTTCTTTGAGTTCACGATGCGATCTTGATGTGTGAGTTCTTGAATCAACACGTGCTAGCTTCAAAACTTTGACTACAAATCCTTTATTGAAGCTAAACACCTATTAAGATCTTGATCAAATATCTGAGACTAATTAAACACAAGATCATTAGTACTATAACTACATGAGTTAATCATTATCAAAAGTAGAGCGATGGGCCTTCGGGCCAACAATCTCTCCCTTTTTGATGATGACAAAACTCATGGAGTTATATATGAATGGATTAAAGTTAAGCTTCATAGAAGCTCCCCCTTAACTCATGCATAATAATAAACAAATAGATATGGCAATGAAGTGCATAAAACTAAACAAATATATATGCATAAATAAGGTGAGAGAAATATGCATAAATCAAAATTTCTTTTCCCCAAAAACCATCTCCCCCCTTTTGTATAAACTTTTAAAATCATTCTCCCTTATTTTGGATAAACATAAATAAACTCAATATGTGTGTAAACTCAATTTCTTAAATATGCATATATAAACTCAAACTCATTCTCCCCTCTTTTGTCAATCATCAACAAAGGATAAAAAAATAAATTAACAATAAAGATATATATGTGATATCCATTAATGAAGAGGAAGACGGTAAGTTAGCTTCCCGCATACATACATTACATGAAGAAGGGATAGCAAAACCCTAACTCACATAAAGTATAATATACAATGCATAAGTGGAGATGTTAAGCTCCCCCTACACACGTGTATCACCTAAAAAAGAGATGTCAAGCTCCTCAATATAAAATATACTCAACATGAATCTATATATAGAAGAGATGTTAAGCTCTCCTTGCATATAGGCAATACATATCAAAAAATTTTTAAAAATCACTTTAAAGACAAGTTTTGAATTTTCTTAAATCAAAATTTGAAATACCACTTGTAAGTAAACAAAATTTTAAGATATCACAAGATTATTGATACCTATTGAAATTGAAAATTTTTGATACCAAATGAAATTGAAACATTTATAAATCTTGATACCAATGAAAGTAGAATATTTTATATTTTGATACTAATTGAAATATATGGTAAATTTTGATACCAGATAAAAAGTAAAACATTTTTGATTTAAGTATATTGTAAATTTTGATATCAATTGAAATCGAAACCCAATTGAAATCGAAAGATATTGATACCAATTGAAGTATATTGTAAATTTTGATATCCATTAAATAGTAAAATATGAAGTATATTTTGATACCAATTTAAGTACCAATTGAAAACAATGCATAAGCTTATTTAAATATCAATTAAGATACCAATTGAAATCAAGATTTAAGTCAAGCTTAGCATGAACATAATTTATGCTTTAAACAAGTAAGGATATTGTAAATTAAGTACAATCAAATCATATAAATATATGAAAATGAAAATACCAATTGAAATTGATACTATATGAAATTTGAAGCATACATATACAAGAAAACATATATTAGTAGACAAAAATAGAATTTCATGAAGTTCATGTGTATAACTCATACCTATCCACCCTATTCATGTACATGATAAAAAAATTTTCAATAAGGCTTATAAGGCATGGTCGCCCGTCCATCCGCCCTTAGAGAGTAGAAGTTTTCAAAAATATGAGTTTGAAAATATTTTGTATAATTTGAAAACTCTACCAATTGAAGAATAAATAACTAGTTTAAAGTAATTTTTAAAAAACTAGTTAAAGATCCTTCAAACATAAAACCAAATCATATATATCTCATGAAGCATACCAAATACATAAGTGTTGACACTCGAAATCTATAAAGCTCAAAAATTCTAATGAAAATAATGTCATGAGTAAACAAATAAAGTGTGAGTGTACAAGAATCATGTAAATAGCATAGTTATGAAATAATCGATAAGACTCAAGATAAATATGAATTTCTTTTTATCAAAAACATGAAAATTATAAAAATTAAAAATAAACTTCAAGGCATATGTACGTTCTATCAAAACTAAAAATATACATACATATCCTAAATACAAAAGAGTCTATAATAGAATTTGCATGAAGGCAAGAGACTTAAGAGTATACATGTATATCTATTAGTTTTGAACAAGAATTACATATACATGAATCACAACATGCACAAAAATAGGTAAAACAAGTATAAATGAAGGAATCATCAAAACTAGGTTATACATGTACATGTAATGAGTACAAATGAGCAATGAAGTATAGACATATAAGAATCAAATGTTGCTCACTTCTTATACAAATATATACACAAGTTTTAATGAAAACTACATCTAAACAAGTATACACCACACGAAGCACAATCAAAACATGATCATAAAAACATGCTAAAATTATCAATGTAAATGCATGTTAATAAGATAGGAGTTTAGAGATAGTTACCAAACCGTATAAACTATTCTCTAAGTCTCCAAAACAGGCGGTCCTCCCACCAAACATCCTTGATAGTGATGCATCAATTGTATGTCCATCTAGCCCATGCATCCACCACCAAGGCACCAAACCTCTCACATCATGTGAGAGCCCACACCTACATCAAATACAAGAGGTTGGGACTTTGGTACCTTTTTTCTTTTGGGTCCATGGCGGTTAGCATTATTCGGAACCCAAACATTTTTATTAGCAAAATTTATATAATTTACCTTATCATAACAAACTTTGCTAAATAGCCTTTGCGGCCGCAATGTGTATATTTGTACACTCTAGAATGCACATGAGAATGAGTATGATCATAATGTGCAAAGTTGTGCATACGGGTGCCATGGGTGATGTGCATGAACATATGGAGCTTGTTTCTTTTGAAATAAGGTTTTCAATCTATTATGATTAAATGCACAATTGCTCAAAGTTGAGCTCAAACAATTTATTCTATTTTCAAAAATTGAATCTCATTTTTATCAATAGTAGCATGAAAAGCATGGTGAGAATAAGAATCAACCATCTTGTTCTTTTTAGAAACATTTTCCTTTTCCTTTAAAATAATTTTTTCTTTTAAAGAGTTATTTTCATTGGACCATGTAGCACAAGTTGGAAGCATCTTTTCCATCATCCGAGTCACTCCCCATATAATATTGCTTTTGTTCGCTAAGACTATAGTGTTCCATACTACAAAAGCCGAATCAAAGTTAGAAACCCTAGATAAATATTCATCATTAAGGGTTGACTTTAGAGCATTCATGGCTTTTGCATTAGCCTCTAGATGTTCGCCATATGAATCTTTAATAATGGCAAAATAAATATGAATACCTAGGGCATTAAGGTACAATGACATCTTAACCTTCCAAGTTTAGATGTTAAGAAAATCAAAAGTGGGAGGTGATATGAAATCCATATGTGTGTATAAATATTGTGATTAGCTATAAATGAGGATCTTTAACTCAGGTTGTTAGACCCAAATCAAGAGCACCAAGCTCTGATACCAATTGAAATCACCTAAAGGGGGGTGAATAGGTGACTAATTAATCTAATAATGAATTAATGTGGAATTAAAACTATTTATGCAAACTAAAAACTATTATACTAGAAACACAAGGTATAACTTAAGAGTGTAGCCGAAATTTCAGTGAAGGGCTCTGGACTATCTCCTCAAGATTTCTCTAGATAAGAGTTGAGGTGCCGCTATAGCTCTCTTGTTGAATACAAGTGTGAGCAAACAATCCCCAAGCATATATCAATATAAGCACAATACATATAAAGCAAGTAATGAACATGAACAATAAGAGTATGTGTTCGGAAGGTAGGAGTGTACTAATATTTAGAGAGAGAGGGTTCAGAATCAACCTTGATGCTCTTATGTGATGCTCAAAAACTCCAAAATGTATTCACAATTTTTCTTTACTCCTTCCGAATCACCGTAGTAGTATAAGCTATTACAGGTCGATCCTCAGGAAGAGCTTACGATGGAAGCTTTACGGTTTCAAAATTGAGTTTTGAAGAAGGAAAACGAAAGTTCTTCTATGTTCAAGAAAAAAAAATAACATGGAAAAGAGAGGAAATTTTTTTGTGGATTTTGTTGCATAAAAAGGAAAAGGATGAAAGGAAAGTGAAATGAACTTGGAAAACTTTACTAGCTTGAAAAGAAAACTTTGAGAAGGGAAACTTTGAAAAGACTTTTAGAGAGAAAAATCATGACTAGCTAACCCTTCTAGTTTACTAACTTACTAATCTCATAGGGTGATGCATGCCTCATGTTGATTCATCGGCAAAGGTTTGTCTTGCTTGTTTGGTCAAAATACTTTCCCATGTAGAGGATGAGTGATCTTCTCGGCTTATCTTGTAGCCTCATTGATTCATCGGCTCCCGAGATAGATTTTCAATAGTGGAATCAAGGAGTGTCACTCAAGGAAATGCTAAGGAAGAAGATACAAGATTCATTAGTCATTCAAAGCCATACTCGAGCTAGCATTGAAGTAAGAAAATTGTACAACAAATAGCATAGTTAGGTGCTCCATCTCCATGTTCCATCAAGACACTTGTTCTAAAGACAAGGCTCTAAATGAGGCTCACATGAATCATATGGAATGAAAACAAGCATTTGTCAAGAATTAAAGTAACTCATCTTCATTGGGGATAATAGAGACTTTGAAATTACAAGATCACAATAAAGCATCCAATGAATCACATGAATTAGCAATAACCCAAAAGTTAGAAGTTAGTAAAGTTAGTGGTTAGCTAGTCATCTTAGAGAGTTAGCTAGATATTGAAATGAAAAGCACACAACAATTCATTGTAGAAGAAAATGCAATGGTAATGAAAGCTTGAAGAAAGTAAAGCACAAGAAAGTAAAGCACTAGAATTAGTAAAGATGAGAAAAAAGATGGATCAATCCTTACATTCAAGTTGTCACCACTTCAATTACAAGATCTCACACTCTCTCTCTGCAGAATTCTAGAAGGAGAAAGAAGATTACAAGAGCACTAAAGAAAGTTAGAGAAAATCTCTACAATTCTCTCAAAAATACAAGCTCTTCTCTCCTATTCTCTCCTCTCCTTTTCGCAGAGGCGCTAGGGGTCTATTTATAGGCTCCAGAGGATGAGGCCCTCAAATCTCGACCGTGGGATTAAACGCTAGCTCAATGGCCAAATGCTTGCCGCGGATCCGCGGCCAGAGCCGCGTTTCCCCGGCAGAATCTTGGCCGTTGCGCCAACGATTTCTGTTGCAATTCTGTTAGCGCCCGTATGCCTCGCTGGATCTTCTAGAAAGTTGGGGATATTCGTGGACGACTCCAGACCTGGGCTTCTCTTTTGGGCTTCTTCTTTTGGGCTCCTTAATTAATCCCATTAATTCCTTAAAAATTCCTTGATTATGGGCCTTCATCTCCATTAATGGTGGACCTGAAAAAGGAGAGAGAAAAGCAATAAAAAATCTTATTTTTATTTACATAAAGCATGATATGGAAGTGAAAAATGATGCAAAAATGAACTCCAATCACACCCCCATACCTAGCTTTTGCTCGTCCCCGAGCAAAAAGAAAAAGAGAAAAAATACTAGCTAAATTATTGAACCACTTTCGTAGGTGTCACGATTGCACTGAGCTCGTGCAACAAGCCGTTAAACCTCTAAGTTACCCTAGAGGAGGAATGATGTCTCCTGAGGGTTTTCAGCGGATTACACCCACAAAATCCAAAAAAAGAAAAGAAAAAATGTTAGTGAAAAATTTTATGATCCATATTTTCTAAGAATTTTTCTTAATCTATAGGTTTCGGGTGACCCTAAACTTGTCATTCTTTTTATAAGTGTCTATTTAGAGTTTTGTCTTCAACTTAGGTTAAGTTTTTAAAGAATAGAGCGAAAACCGGATTTTGCATCAAGCCTAGTATATATACATCTATAAATATGAAGGA
Source organism: Agave tequilana (assembly GCA_038442645.1). Taxonomy (NCBI): domain Eukaryota; kingdom Viridiplantae; phylum Streptophyta; class Magnoliopsida; order Asparagales; family Asparagaceae; genus Agave; species Agave tequilana. Next base: position 77,359 of record JAVJIF010013282.1, on the reverse strand, counting down.
TTTTTCTTAGACTAAAGTTCATTTATTTACTAATATATACAATCTTTTCATATTTTTTTATTTTTATTTTTATTCTTTTATTTACACCTCCTTAGCTTCCTTAGGCTTTCTAATTTACCCATGTAGCGAGCCTCTTACCGATGACTCCCAAACCAGTCGGTCTGAGGGCACCAGATGAAGATACATCCCTAAGGTTCAAGGACTCAAGTAAACTAGGCCACGAATTCTAAGGACTTAACCACCTTTAGGCGTGACTGACAATGCTTCTTAAGGCACAACTAACCAGCTTAATTAGTGACTAAGTAATTATTTTATTTATTTATTTATATTTTTCTATATTTTTTATTATTATTATATATATGTGTAAATAGAATCACTAAGTCTTTGATTAATCCCTCAATATGTTTAATGTATATAATGCTAAAGCGAGAATTAAAATCAAGCTATCTTTCTTATCCTTTTTTACTTAACCTAAAATCCAACAAAACTCCTCTTTTCGACTTTTATTAAGAAATCTTAGTTTAGAGTATCCTTAATTCCTAAGATCAAATTTGATTCTTTAAAAATGGATCAAAATTTTCTCTCTCTTTTTTTTTATGGTGTTCTAAAAAGAAAAAAAATTTTAAAAAGAAAATGAAAAATCTAAAAAGAAAATGAAAAATCTAAAAAGAAAATAAAAATCCTAAAAAGAAAATTAAAAAATCCTAAAAATCCTGAAAATAAAAATCCTAAGTTAGTATCTATCCCCCATACCTATCTCATGCATTGTCCCCAATGTATGCAAGATAAATATGTATAAATAGGTAAAGGAATCCTAAGTCACCCTCGTCGTCGTTTTGGACCAGCGGTGGTGCTGGGTCCAGCCGACTGTGAACGTCTAAGACCGTCCTCAATACGGTCTAATCGAGACATCTGCTCCTCCACTTGATTTCTCAGCCGAACTTGTCCCCGGAATATTTTCTTTATGCCCCGCCAAATGGTGGACATGAAGGTACGTGAATCTGCAGGGGGGTCCTGTCGCAAAAGGCAGGCTCATCCTCTTCCTCTAAACTTTCCTCTAAAGAGGACTCTACTGGCACATCTTCGGGCTGGACACTAGGGGTCCAGACCGCATGTAGACAACTATTATAGGCATTAGTGACCCTCTCATGTGCCATGAACACCCGGTCATATGCGTCAAATACAGCATCCGGTAGGAAAGTCCTACATAGACGAGTAATTAGAATAGGGTATGAATGTTTAGCACCACGGATGAGTGAGGAATTGGCAATGATAGAATGGAAGATGGTTTTGTTGATGCAGACCGTGTGCTGCCTAGTCATGAGGTCGTGAATTATTTGCAGCACAGGCCTGTTGAAAGAAGTGGTGTGGTCCAGTCCCAGAATATTGCGTTAGATCCATCGACCAACACAATGCACATTACGGAAAGTGGTACTGGCTTTGAGCCCTCGGTCTTGTTCTGTGCAGCAGGCCCCCATAATGGATATATAGTCAATGAGAGGAAGGGGTCACTGTGTTGTGGGTAACAGGGGACGTGAGTGAGTTCCTCAAGTAGAGAAAGTGTGATGAAAATGTCACCTAGGGGCATATGAACCGTGAATTGGTACATGTTGAAATTTACCGAAGCATGATCAATGGAAGTGTAAAATGATTTCACTAATTCAGGACAATAAATGCATCATGATCGAAATTATCATACACAAGAGAATACCAATCCCAAGCACGGATTCTATCTATAAAAATATACCCATACCCATTGTTATCACAAAAAATCATTGAATAATCTTTCTCAGCAAAAAGTAATGGTGCCATGCTAAGGATGTGAAACAACACAATAGATCGGAGAAGTAGAATGCAAACCACCCCCGAATACATGGGGGGAAATAAAATCCAAATTGCAGAAGGCACTGGACAGAGAATTCAGACGATCGGGCACTGGATCGGCCAAGAGCAAGGAACAGCGACTGCAACAAACCTTGGCGACGCACCAGGGAAGAAGAGATGGCTGCGGAATCGCGGCTTTTCCAGAGAAAACGCGGCAGAAAGTATAAGTCTGTGGAGGAGAAAAATTTGAGGGGCGGCGCTTGAGTGGGTTGTTTCAGATCTGAGATGAGATCTAGTGTGAGGGGAGAGACTCAGGGTTAGATGATATTTATAGGAGGCTGAAAGAGTTGAATTCTCAAAATTATCCTAAGTTGAATTAGATATTTACAACCCTAGGGTGATTTAAAAGGGATTCATGAAGAGAGGGAACTCTTGGTGCCATTTAGCACCAAAGTCCACTTATTTGAAGTTATTACTTTTTTTATTTTTTTTCTTTTATCAATTTTTTGCTTTGTTTTTATTTTTATTATTTACAAAAAGGGGTCCCAAAATGATATGCAAGGAGAACAGGGAAAATGTACAAATGAAATGGTCACATATAGACTGGGTCAAAAAGACCCAGTTCATGAACATTTTGTGACACAAACTCAGTGGTAAAAAATGGCTTCAAGTGTTGACCGTTCACAGTGAAAGTATTGCCATTTTTTGAATCAAGAATTTCAATGGCACCATGTGAGAAGATTTTTGCACAATGTATGGTCCTGACCACCTAGTTTTCAATTTATCAGGGAAGATATGGAGTCTTGAGTTGTATAACAGAACCTTTTGTCCTGAGACAAAAATTTTCCGATGAATGGATTTATCATGAAAGAGCTTGGTTCTGTGTTTTGTTATCCGAGCGTTGTCATATGCCTCATTTTTCAGCTCTTCTAGCTCAGATATTTGCAATTTTCTCAAGGTACCGGCTTTATCCAAATCCAAGTTCAGCTACTTTAATGCCCACATAACTCGATGTTCTAGCTCCACAGGCAAGTGGCATGGTTTTTCAAATACAACTCGATATGGAGACATACCGAGGACAGTCTTGTAAGCGATCCTGTATGGCATCAGTGAGTTTGATGGACCAATCTTTACGGTTCTGTCCAACGATTTTCTCCAATATGAGTTTTATTTATCTATTGGTCACTTCTACTTGCCCGTTAGTCTGAGGATGGTATGCCGTGGATAATTTGTGAGAAATAGAGTATTTGCGCATTAGGGCTTCAAAAGCCCGATTGTAGAAATGACTCCCATTGTCACTGATTATCGCACGGGGGCTCCGAAGAGTGGGATGATATTTTCTCGTAAAAACTTGATGACAACTTGGTTATCATTTGTCCTTATTGGAACTACTTTAGTCCATTTGGAAACATAATCTACAGCTACCAAAATGTATTGGTTGCCATAGGACAGAGGAAAGGGTCCCATAAAGTCAATGCGCCACAGATCAAAAATTTCGACTTCCAAGATGGGTGTAATGGGCATCATGTCTTTTCGCGTAATTCGACCCATCATTTGACATCTGTCACATAGCTTGCAGAAAGTATATACATCCTTAAAGAGAGTGGGCCAGTAAAATCCACTCTAAAGTACTTTCTTAGCAGTTTTTCGTGGACCAAAATGTCCACCGCAAGCTAATTTGTGACAGAATGTCAGGACACTCTGATGTTCATCCTCAGGAAGGCACCTTCGTATTATCTGGTCAGGACAATATTTAAATAAATATGGTTCATCCCAAAAGAAAAACTGCATTTGACTCATGAAACGGTGTTTTTCCTGGCCTGACCAATTAGAAGGTGTTTGCCCGGTAGCAAGGTAATTTGCTATGTCAGCATATCAGGCCTCTCTACACATTACAAAAATGTGTTCGTCAGGGAAATCGTCATTTATTGGTATTTTCTCCTTTGGTGCATTGGGGATTCTTGACAAGTGATCAGCTACCACATTCTCAACGCCTTTTTATCCTTGATTTCCAGATCAAACTCTTGCAAAAGAAGTATCAATCGAATAAGTCTTGCCTTTGCATCCTTCTTTTGCATTAAGTATTTTAGGGCGGAGTGATCGGTGAAAATAGTTGTCCTGGACCCTAGCAGGTATTGACGAAATTTTTCCAACGCAAATACAACAGCTAAAAATTCCTTTTCAGTAGTTGTATAATTGAGTTGGGCTTCATTCAGCGTCCTACTAGCATAGTAGATTACGTGTTGCCTAGTATTAATATGCTGCCCTAGAACAGCACCAATAGCAAAATCTGAGACATCACACATAATCTCGAATGGCTTGGTCCAATCAGGCGCATAAATGATAGGTTCTGAGACAAGTCTACACTTAACCTCCTCCCAAGCTTGTTGATATTCTTCATCGAATTTAAAGGGTACATCTTTTCCTAAGAGATTTGTCAAAGGTCTAGCAATTTTGCTAAACCCTTGAATGAATCATCTATAGAAGCCGGCATGCCCTAAAAATGATCTAATGTCTTTTAAGCATGTTGGCTCAGGGAGCTTTGTTATAACTTTCACTTTAGACTTGTCAACCTCAATTCCTTTATGTGAAACTTCGTTCCCAAGAACAATTCCTTGCTTGACCATAAAGTGACACTTCTCCCAGTTAAGTGTCAAGTTTTTCTCCATGCAGCGTTGTAAAACCAGCTTAAGATGGTACAAGCATTGTTCAAAGGAATCGCCATGAATTGAAAAATCGTCCATGAAAATTTCCAAGAATTTCTCCACCATGTCTGAAAAAAGGCTCAGCATGCAATGTTGAAATGTTGCGAGAGCATTGCATAGGCCGAAGGGCATTCTTCGGTATGCAAATGTTCCAAAGGGACAGGTGAAGGTGATTTTGTCTTGATCCTCGAGAGCGATAGGGATTTGATTATATCCTGAATATCCATCCAGAAAACAGTAGTACTCATGTCCCACTAATCTCTCGAGCATTTGGTCAATGAACGGAAGGGGAAAATGGTCTTTACGTGTGGCAGTGTTCAACTTTCGGTAATTGATACAAACTCGAATCTTTGTTGGAAGTCGTGTTTGTACCAATTCTTTCTTCTCGTTTTCTACCACGGTAAATCCTGCTTTCTTTGGCACAGCGTGGACTGGACTTACCCATTGGCTATCGGATATGGGATAGATAATCCCATTGTCTAACAGCTTCAAAATCTCAGCTCTAACAGCCTCGTGCATGGTTGGGTTCAGTCTACGTTGTGGGTCTCGTTTTGGTTTAGCATCCTCCGTCAAATGAATCCGGTGTTGTACTATGAAAGGACTAATCCCCTTTATGTCAGCCATGGTCTAACCAATGGCTTCTCGATTCTCTCTTAACACAGTAAGAAGATCCTCTTCTTGTTGCTTCGTGAGATGGGATGCAATGATCACGGGAAAAGCTTCTTTCTTATCCAAGTACTGATACTTGAGATGGTTGGGAAGAACCTTAAGCTCAGAAGAAGGGACAGGATCTATCAATGGTTGTTCTTGGTGCAAGGGAAGAATAGGAGTGGTATTAGTGGCCCATTCCACAGTGGACTCAACAATCTGATCAAGGTTGAAGTCATCAGACTCCAACTCAAACTCTTCATCGGACTCATATTCAACCTCCACGTCATGTTCACTTGTTAAACCCTCAATGAAGTTCACTTCAAAAGACTCATTATCCAAATCCCGAGGTTGTTTTCCCAGGTGAAAAACATTCACCTCTTTTGTCATATCTCCGAAGGTTAGACACATCGAGCCATTCCTACAGTTGATGATCGCATTTGCGGTGGCTAGGAATGGGCGTCCGAGAATGACAGGTGTCTGTGCTCTGTGATTATGTATAGGTTGTGTTTCTAGAACAATGAAGTCTACGGGGTAAATGAATTCCCCGACCCGTATTAAAACATCTGTAATCTCCCCCTTGGGAATCTTTACAGAGCGATCAGCCAGTTGTATCGTAACTTTGATCGGACGGAGGTTGCCTAACCCTAGTTGCTGATACACAGAAAAGGGAAGAAGATTGATGCTGGCTCTCAAATCAAATAATGCCCTATTGATAGTAGTCTGTCCTATGATACAAGAGATGGTTGGGCTCCCTGGGTCCTTATATTTCACAGGAATTGGCCCAGTGAGCAACTCGCTAATGTTTGAAGCTAGGAAGACTTTCTTAGGGACATTTTCTTTCCTCTTCTTGATGCACATTTCTTTTAAAAATTTGGCATATGATGGAACTTGTTGTATGACATCAAGAAGAGGTACATTGATTTGGACTTGATTGAATATTTCTCTTATCTTCTCCATATGAGCATTCAGCTTTTGATTTGCTAGCCTATTTGGAAATGGTATAATAGGCTTGTATGGTTGCTCATCAGTCTTTTCTTTTTTTTTGATTTGGAAGTTGATGGTTGTGAACTTGAAGATGGATTGTCTTGAGTCGGTTGAACTGGAACAGGAGGTGTTGATTTTGACACTGATTTAGTGGGTTGATTTGAAACCTTATTATCTACCCGCTTCTCGGATCTCAGAATATGAACATGTTGCATTGACTGGAGTCCATGTCTTCAACTTCATGCAGAGGGAAGTGATTTTTTAGATTGGGCAATGGCTGGCTTGGTAGCATTCCTTTTGTCTTTCATTTAAAGAATTAGCCAATTGAACTATCTGGACCTGTAACTTGTTCATATCCTTGTGGTGATTGGTCATCATTGAAGCCTGAGTTTTGGACAGGGTTTCGATTATTTTTTCCAAATCTGACATTCTTTTATCTAGATGATTTTGTGGTTGATGTTGCTGATATGTGGGCTGAAAGTTTGTTTGAAAATGTAGTGGATTCTGATATGATTGAAATTGTGGTGGACTCTGGTATGAGTGAAAATTTGGTGGATTCTGGTGGAAACTAGGTTGATGAGACTGAGCAGGATATTGATGTGAAAATGGTTGCCTTGGTTGCTCAGGACCAGACTGACTCCAGGAAAAATTTGGATGGTTTTGCCATCCCAGATTGTATGTTTTGGAGTATGGATTGTAGTTGGGTCTGGTGTAGGCTGCATTCGTATTTTCCTGATACATTTGAGACTGGTAAACAGGACACTCCTCGAACAGATGGTTAAGATCATGGCATAGGTACAACCTGGGTTGACCATAGGTGGTGGGTTGACCTGGTTCACAGCAGTAGGTTTCCTAGATTCAAGCAGTTCTATTCTCTTCATTAATTGTGTTATTTTAGCCTCGGCAGCTGTGGAGGATTCTATCGAATGCATACCGGTTCTAGAAGTGGTGGGAGTGATTTTTTCTGGGCATGACTCCCACTGAATTATTTTTTCGGCTAAGGCTTCAAAGAGATCCCACCCCTGATTCTCATCTTTCTTTAAAAATTCCCGTTGGCACATGATTTCAAGGAGTGTCTTTGCTTGGTAGTCAAGTCCGTCATAGAGAATTTGACACTGCCGCCACTTCTCTATGCCATGATAAGGACATAGGGCTAGTAAGTCTTTGAGTCGTTTGAAATATTTCCAGAATGGTTCATTTGATTCCTGCTTGAACGGCATAATGTTTTTTCTCATGAGGGCTGTCTTGTGAATGGGATAAAACTTCTTAAGAAAGACTTTTACAAAATCATCCCATGAAGAGATCGAACTGGCGGGAAGATTGTAGAGCCATTTCTTAGCTATATCCTTGAGTGCGAAGGGTATGAATCTTAGTCTAACAGCGTCCTCAGTTAATTGGGAAATTTTCATCATCACACATACTTCTTCAAACTCACGAATGAAGAAATATGCATCCTCAGACTCTAGGCCATGAAATCGCAGGAGTGTATTTATTAATTGTGGCTTCAGCTCAAAATTATTTTCATTGGTCACTGGGAGAAGAATGCATGATGGAAGTGAAGTGCGGATCGGGTAGAACTTATCTTGAAGCGAAGTGTTATTTGCCATATTGGGATTGTGTCAGGAGGTGGTGTTTGTGCAAGTATAGAAATCCTAACAAGTCTTGCAGAATTTGGATCCCGGTACCACTCTTGCATGCACAATCACAGACAACGTTCACCGATCACACAAGCGAAAAAGAAAAATAACAAATAATAAAAGAAAAAGCAATCACAAGCTATCTAGGATACCTGGACCTAGACGACTCCTAACTGTTCGATGAACCAAAGAAGGTTATTGCTCAAGTCAGACCACAGTTAATCAGCCAGGTAGAGGCAAAATACGGTGGGAGGTATCCGTGCGTAAGCAACGGGCCTTAATTACGCCAAACCACGGTATTTTCGAGGCGTAATCTCTTAATCCCAAACCTTAGACACTGATTTGACTGGAGTATGAATCAAAATAATTTCCAACTTCAGCTGATCTCCTACTGAGTCCGGATGTCCCTAGCGCCAACGTCTATCAAATTTTATTAAAAAGCTTGGGATTGTGAGTGCTTGGATGATGATTTTTGAGCCAAGAAAAGGGTGATGAAATCCCCACCTTATCTTGTTTATTGGATGATGCCCTTAAGATCAATTTTATGCAAGTGTACAATATATGCAAACAAGGTTCACTCAAAGCGATGTAAATCAACCAAGAAGTGAGTCTTATTCTAAATGCAATGCGAACGTACCTTACTCCAGCACTCTTCAACAGTAAAGTAAATGAATTGAAAAGACACGTGCCTAAAAATGCAAACGTCTAATCAATTTTTTTAACTTTTCAACAAATATTTTACTGTTGAGTTATTAGCAGGATCTTGGTGAGAGCATACAAGAAATAAGATTTGTAGCAGCTATGTTTTTGTAAAGTAAGCAACCCTGCACAAAACCAGTTAGTAGTCAACTCCTCTTTGCCGCGGATCCGTGGCGTTGGCCGAGAAAACGCGGCAAATCAGAGGGTACTTGGTCTCTACTTTCTTGAGCAGAGGCCCAAGACCACTTATATATTACTGCAGTTCTTTGTTTCCTGTTTCCCTAACCTGTAACCTGCAATAGAGAAGAAAATTCGTTTAGGTCTTAACTCAAATGAAAACTGTTGCTTTCCCCGGCAACGGCGCCAAAAAATTCTGTTCGGAAGATAGGAGTGTACTAATATTCAGAGAGAGAGGGTTTAGAATCAACCTTCGATGCTCTTATGTGATGCTCAAAAACTCCAAAATGTATTCACAATTTTTCTTTACTCCTTCTGAATCACCGTAGTAGTATAAGCTATTACGGGTCGATCCTTAGGGAGAGCTTGCGATGGAAGTTTTACGGCTTCGAAATTGAGTTTTGAAGAAGAAAAACGAAAGTTCTTCTATGTTCAAGAAAAATAAAATGACATGGAAAAGAGAGGAAAAATTCTTTGTGGATTTTGTTGCATAAAAAGAAAAAGGATGAAAGGAAAGTGAAATGAATTTGGAAAACTTTACTAGCTTGAAAAGAAAACTTTGAGAAGGGAAACTTTGAAAAGACTTTTAGAGAGAAAAATCATGACTAGCTAACCCTTCTAGTTTACTAACTTACTAATCTCATAGGGTGATACATGCCTCATGTTGATTCATCGGTAAAGGTTTGTCTTGCTTGTTTGGTCAAAATTCTTTCTCATGTAGCGGATGAGTGATCTTCTTGGCTTGTCTTGTAGCCTCATTGATTCATCGGCTCCCGAGATAGATTTTCAATGGTGGAATCAAGGAGTGTCGCTTAAGGGAATGATAAGGAAGAAGATACAAGATTCATTAGTCATTCAAAGTCATACTCGAGCCAGCATTGAAGTAAGAAAATTGTACAACAAATAGCATAGTTAGGTGCTCCATCTCCATGTTCCATCAAGGCACTTGTTCTAAAGACAAGGCTCTAAATGAGGCTCATATGAATCATATGGAATGAAAACAAGCATTTGCCAAGAATTAAAGTAACTCATCTTCATTGGGGATAATAGAGACTTGAAATTACAAGATCACAATAAAGCATCCAATGAATCACATGAATTAGCAATTACCCAAGAGTTAGAAGTTAGTAAAGTTAGTGGTTAGCTAGTCATGTTAGAGAGTTAGCTAGACATTGAAATGAAAAGAACACAACAATTCATTGTAGAAGAAAATGCAATGATAATGAAAGCTTGAAGAAAGTAAAGCACAAGAAAGTAAAGCACTAGAATTAGTAAAGATGAGAAAAAAGATGGAACAATCCTTACATTCAAGTTGTCACCACTTCAATTATAAGATCTCACACACACACTCTCTCTCTGCAGAATTCTAAAAGAAGAAAGAAGATTACAAGAGCACTAAAGAAAGCTAGAGAAAATTCCTACAATTCTCTCAAAAATGCAAGCTCTTCTATCCTATTCTCTTCTCTCCTTTTTGCAGAGGCCCTAGGGGTCTATTTATAGGCTCCAGAGGATGAGGCCCTCAAATCTCGACCGTGGGATTAAACACTGGCTCAACGGCTAGATGCTTGCCGCAGATTCGCGACCTGAGCCGCGTTTTCGCGACAGAATCTTGGCTGTTGCGCCAACGATTTCTGTTGCAATTCTGTTAGCGCCCGTATGCCTGACTGGATCTTCTAGAAAGTTGGGGATATTCGTGGACGACTCTAAACCTGGGCTTCTCTTTTGGGCTTCTTCTTTTGGGCTCCTTAATTAATCCCATTAATTCCTTGATTATGGGCCTTCATCTCCATTAATGGTGGACCTGAAAAAGGAGAGAGAAAAGCAATAAAAATCTTATTTTTATTTACGTAAAGCATGATATGGAAGTGGAAAATGATGTAAAAATGTACTCCAATCAGTCTGTAAGATATAAACACAAGTGGGAGATAGAGAAATTACAAATACGGGAGATTTGTTTCGAGGTTCGAGCACCCTTGCTCTACGTCCCCGCCTTCAACAATATGAAGGATTTCCACTAGAATCGATCCCATCGGATCACTCGGTACCGCAACACCTACAAGGAGTTCACACTAGAATTCTTTGGACTCACTAGTCCCTCTCTTGTTCCCTCAAGAACTACACACCGCAAGCACACTAGCTTGCCGAGGCCGCACCTCTACACCGAGCTTTCACTAGAACTCGAAACATTGCGAACCCGCAAGTCCGCCTCCTCAAATACAAGAATGAACACTTTAGTGATCTAAACACTTTGATCACCTAAAACTCTCTCAAAATAACGATCCCTATAGGATTGATGTAGCAATGGATAGCTCAAGTATTTGTGAGAAAAACTTGGATAGAATTTATGGTGAAAACTCAAGAAATCTCTTTTCAAAACACTCTAGAAAAACTCTGTTTTTGATATGAAATATTGGCTCTAAAATAAGTAGAGATAAACACTAAAAGATGTATCAAAAACTAGCTTGAAAACCCATTTAAAATCTTGTATAAAATAGTCTAAGAGAAGCCCCTTTTATAGGCTTCAAAAATGTGGACGTTGGAGGCCAACTCAGCAGTCTAGTCTGATGTCAGTCGATCGCCCAGTCAACCAGCCAACGGTCAGATTTTTGACCGTTATGCCAGCGATCGACCGGCCGGTCAACCGTAAACTGGCAAATGACCCAGCGGTCGACCGGGCCATTTCCAGAGAGCAAAGGCTCTCTGGCGGTCAACCATGCGGTCGACCGGCCCTTGGTCGTGCACGTTTGTGAACGTCGGTCGACCGCCTGGTCGACCGACCTATGGCTCGGTCTACCGTGCGGTCAACCGGCAGAAGGCCAGAAACAAGTTTTTAATGATTTAAAAACTCGATCTTTTTCCTTCAATAAAATCTCATAAATTCTGATAAATTCTACAAAAATAAGTTCATTGATATACTTTGAAATACAAACATGTTTGAGTAAAAATCAATACATGTTACAAACATTTTAAACTATTTTTGTAATATAGAAGTTTTGCCTTAAACAAAAATCTGTATTTTTCAAAAACGATTTTTTCAAAACTTCTCCGAATACAAAAACAAGATATTTTAAACACTTTTAAAGCTTAGTGTGTATGGATATGATCCACTACGCATATATGATGTAATATATATGTTTTTGATATTAAGCTCTAAAATTAGTTTTGATAAAACACAAGTATATTTTGAAGCTTAAAAAACAAACTAGTATTTTTGAAAATGAAAATTCTTTTATGAAAACACATATAAATCTTGTGTGTGAGTGTAAATGAACTTGAGCAATCCACCTACTAATCTATCCTTTACATTTTATCTAAAAATAAAATCTTGACACTTACAAACATGACACAAGTCTTCTCTTGAAGGTCTTCTTCCTCTACTTGACTTGATCCAAATCTTGATCCAATGAGCTAAACTCCTCTTCGAGTTCATGATGCGATCTTGATGTGCGAGCTTTTGAATCAATACGTGCTAGCTCCAAAACTTGACTTCAAATACTTTGTTGAAGCTAAACACCTACTATGATCTTGATTAAATATCTGAGACTAATTAAACACAAGATCATTAGTACTATAATTACATGAGTTAATCATCATCAAAACTAGAACGATGGGCCTTTGGGCTAACAGAGAGATCGTGAGTAAAATTCAGAAGATCTCAATGAGAGCACTAAATGCAGTGGGTAATTCCTAATGGATCAGTTCACACACCAAAGTACTGGGGATGGATTTAATCAAATCATAGAAAGCAATCGCAAACACACCGAACTTACATGAAAAACCTAAAAGGAAAAAACCATAGGGAGAGAGAAAGAGAGAAATTCGCTATGTCAATGGTGATTATAGGTAGGATTCTCTGGTGTGCAAGGGTTTCTAGATTCAAAAGATTGTTCTCCTTCATATTGGGGAAAGGATTTATTATTTATAGAAGTTGTATCTTATTTAGATAATGCTACAGAGTGTTCAGCTCTATTTAAACACTTCACCGCTTATTTAAGAGGCGGTTAGAGCTGAACATCCAGGTTTAAACTAATTAGGTGAGAATCCATCTTTATCTGATAGTCTGTGTTAATGGTAGACGTGGTTGATCTGTACCCGAACTGTAACTGCCAACTTCAAATGGAGATTTGGCTTAGAGATAGGGTTTTCACAACTAATTCTATCCCCGCCTTTTAACCATATGAACCGCTTGAGGTTTAAATTGATCGAGGATTCCCGCTTGAACTTTCTAGAAGTGACCACGTGTCACGCGTATGCTTGGTGTTGGATGGACACGTGGCGTGATCTCAAGAGGCCGAAAACTGACCACTACAAAAACATTTGTATTAACTTTGTCGACAATGTAAAAAAGCAAGAACCCCTGGCAGTCTCGCTAGCATTTATTTTTAGATCCCAATTTTATGATGCAGAGGATTCAAGACTCGAAGGTTTGTGGTCAAAATGTCGCAGGATTATACTCTGTCATAAGGGCATTCGTGTCAATCCATCAAACTACGACAAGCACGGAAAGTGTTGCTCACTGGAGGAGCTAAGGGCATAGCCTGATTTTAGTGCGCGGTCAGGACCTAAGGGCCTATTTGGTTGGGCGAAATGGCGTGGGTAGCCTACTGTTCACCCTGACAAATCCAGGTCAACTCAGTAAATTTCTGAATTTGTGTTCGGTTGGGCATTTTTGGAAATGTGTAATCATTATTCGAGCCCCACATTTCACTGAGTTGGTAACTCTTAGAGGTTTCCTCACACGATGGCTAGAAAGAGGTTGAATATTTGACACAACACGGAGCCCGCGTGTTCATTTACACGTGAAACCTCTTCGATTTGACGCAGCCACAGATTTCTCAATTTCATGTGTCGATCCAAACAAACCCTAAACAGAGCAACAAAGCCTAGACTTTTGCCACCATAACTCTTAATTTGAATTTAATATTTTCTATTTGTTGTTTAAGCATTCTATTATTTAAGAAATCATTTTTTCTAAATTTATATATAATCTTTAGCTCTTATTTCCGTTGAGTTGCTTAATTTGATAATTTATCCCTTAGAGAAATTTATGTATAATAATGTACCACGATCTTAGAACTTTTTAGTAAACTACAAAAAAGCCTGCATTAATTAACATTTTCAATAAATTCTCCTCATTTTTGTCAGAACTACTTTCCCTTCATCAAAAGAGCAGTCCCGCTAAAAACATGTGGAACTTTTGTAATAAAAAATTGGCCCTTTAGCTTAAGGCATGTTTGTTTTGCAACATTGGGAGGAAGAGAGAGAAAAAGAGGGTTCTTCCTCTCTCCTCCCTGTTTGTTTGCTGGAGGAAGAGAGCTTCTTTCTTCAGCTAGCGTCCGATCTGACGCTTACATGGCAAAAGAGGGGAAGAATCTCTTACCCTCAAAAATTTATCGGGAGAGCATAGGAGCACTGGGATCGAGAGGGTTTACATGTTTTTTTTATCTAAAATATCTCTCTCTCACCTTTTCTAAGATTTCCTCATCTCCTCCTCTTTCATTTCTCCTACCATCCCCTTCGGCTGCCCCTCTTTACTGCGCCTCTCCTTGTTGATCTCCTCGCTGCCATGTGAATTGGGGTCAAACTTGTTCTTGAGCAACCATCTGAAGATGCAGACTTGTTCATCTTTGATCAGCTGTCTTCAAACTTTGATTTTTGATCTGAACGGCCTCGATCTCTTGGGATTGAATCTCTTCAGCCTCAATCTACCCTCTGAAGGCAGCGATCTGTTCGTCTTCAGACCCTGCTTCTCGTCCTCGTCCTGATTGTCCTCGACCTTTGCTTGCCTGATGATGATCTGAGCCTCGATGTTGTCCCTCCCCCTCAGTTTGTTGGCCATGATGGTGATATGAGCCTCGAGATTGTCCCTCCCCCTAATTTTGTTGGCCGTGATGGTGATTTGAGCCACTATTTTGTCCTCCCCTCATAGTATGCTCACTGGTGGTTGTTCTCCTCCCCTCCCAGCTTGATTTCAGAGGTACTAATCTGAGCCATTGCTCGTCCCTTCGTATTCTTTATTGTGGTGGTTTTATTGGATCATTGCGATTGAAGTAAAATTTCTTTTAGTTGATCCTTGTTGGCGACTATTTCTTTTTGGTTGAATAAATCTTGACCATTGGTCTTGGATTCTGTTGTGATGTTTATTTTGATTGTGTTTAGTTATTCAATTTGCTTGGCTACCTTTTTGTGGTTGGGTTACAGTTGTCCATTTTTCTTTGATAGTTTTCAATTTTGAGCCTATCAGTTTTGAGGGTTGAATGTATCAATTTTGAGCTCAATTCAGAGCTTTGAATGACTCAGTTTTAGCTTATCACTTTTAAGCTCTGAATGAATCAGTTTTGAGCTTTGAATGTATCAGTTTTGAATTATACTTAGTTGTGCATGTATGCATTTGTCACTACTCTCATACTTATGCATATCTCACTTGATCATGTATCATCAGATCACTTCCATCATCTTGATACGAGTATGGTTTACTACTCCTTATTGGTTTCACTTATATTTTTGTTTCACTTGTAGCCTCCCATCTATGAGGCGTTTATTCCGCTCTTTCTTCCTCTCAAATGAAGCAAAACAGACAGGGCCTAAGACACAGTGATAAAAAGCAAGTGTTGATACAATCTTGGGGATGATGAGGCATGAAAATGCAACTCTCCCTTTGATAATGGATATAATGGCTACTTTCTGAGCTCAAAACTGATACATTCAAATCTCAAACTGAGTACAAAACAGAATATATTAATAATCTCCTTTATATGCATGCTCCTCCACCCAAATGAGGCCAAACAAGCAATCCTTAAGTGACTGTGATGAAAAGCCAGTGATACTACAATATTGACATTATGGGTGAGAACAAATAAGATATATCATAATGGGGATGAGAAGGCATGAAAATGCAGCTATCCCCTGAAGATAAGATGGAATTGGCAAATTTCTTAGTCACTCACACAAATTTTTCTCTTCCCTTCTCAGATTTTAATGTTATCAGTTTTGTGCTCAGTTCCAAGCTTTGAATGTATCAGTCTTGAGCTTTGAATGTATAAGTTGAAATACACCTAAAGGGGGATGAATAGGTGTACTACCTAATTTAGATTAAATGATGCGGAATTAAAAACTTAATTGCAAACACACTATGTGTAACCAAGAGTGAACCCGAATTTCCCATGAAGGGCTCGAAACTGCTCCTCTAGATTCCTCTAGATTAAGAGTTGAGGTACTTTAATAAGCTCTCTTAGTTGAACACAAGTGTGGGCACACACAAACAATATCTAGCATATGAATATGAACAATGTAAAGCAATGTAAGATATAAGAGAGATAGAGTTAAGAGATAGTGGATCAAACACAAACACTAAGATATGTTTTGAGGTTCGAGCCACTGCTCTACGTCCCCGCCTTCACACAGAAGGATTTCCACTATGTCCACACAGGACCTTCCACAAAGAGACCTCCTCCAAAGAATTATAACTAACACTGGGAGTACGCAACTCCTCTCCCTAACACAAACCTCTACACAAGAGGTGGGAACCTAGCCAAGTACAAAGCAAAGAAAAATACACTTGGTGATCACAAAGATCACTGTAACGCCCTGATCCGGCGGGTACGGAGACGTTACTGCGACGTATATACGCAGGTCAGAAATACCCTCACGTATATACGCTAAGCATCAGTACAGGCAAGAATCAGAGTACGGAAGCACGTGGTGCATTATACATTCCAACACATGAGTACAATTACAAAGTTATCACCAGATGTGACAAATATTATAAGAATGTTACATCACTGATAGGCGCAAGTGCGAGAATACAAAGAAATGTACAAGTATGAACAGTACAAAAAGAGGCTCAGAGTCATAGCAGGAGAACTCTAGAGCCGAATAGGGGGGCCTGGAAGGATAAGGCTCTAAACGGTCTGCTGGAGATCCACGCTACCGCTGCGCCACTCTGATCAGCAACTGAGAGAATCCACACGCTCCAAGCTCCAAAACCTGGACATGAGGATCCAGAGGAGTCAGAACTCCCCGGCGAGTGGTGATGCGAAAGCCAAGTGGCGAGCATAGATAAGCACATGTGTATTGATAAATTCAAGTCATAATTATACATTAAAAACCGTGTTGTGAGATCAGCATATAGGAACAAGTAGAGAGGCAGTAATCGATATCAAGCTGGGAACATGTATGATATAAGGTGATAAAAGCAAGTAACGAGGCGATAGATAAGGTAGACAAGGCAACACCTGATATCTCCTAAACTAACATAAAACCAAATAAAATCGAATAAAAACGATTGCATAAGCTTAAGTCACGGCTTCATGAGGCTAGTACATCGAAGGAATAATCCAAACAAGGAAACCCTCATTTATATACCTTTATCCCATGTCATCGTAATCCAAGCGCATACAACCCGAGTTACAAAACAACACAACAAATTGTATATTAGCATATTATTATAATTAGGCCCATCTAAGTTGTTGGCTTCAGTATGCGTCCCATTCCACATACTTCCACTTACAACTTATAGAGCAAGTTATTTGGAAACTGATAAAGTTCGACGAATCATGTTTCGGATGGGCCCCGTACATGCCCGGGACAACGGTCCAGGAGTATCCGGTGCTGAGCCGGAACGTACCGCTAGGTACTGGGACTTATTTACGCCCGAACAGGAATAAAGTATCGCAGATCCCATAGAAATAGGCCTAGGGCCTGTGCATACCCGGCAGGAATAAGCAGGAGTAGGGGTGCCAGCACACCCCACGGAATCCCTGGTGGCCGCCAGGTGATCCCTCAAGTATGTGGCCACGCGTGACTCGATAAGACCACCATAAACATGATTAATCAGGGCCCATCAGTTTCCCCCAAACCGGGTGCAAGTTGTCTATTTAGAATTTGTTATGTAATAATCAATTGACGGGAATAGCAGGAGCAGGACTTGATCAGGAATTCAGGAGTACGTGAGTACATGTAACACAGGAGTACAGGTCACTGTATATAATACAGGATAACAGACAGGATTCCCGTAAATATGATAATCACGGGTCAAGTGTTGCATGGTAGATGGTAGGTGATAAGTAATAAGTCATGTCATAATAAGGAACAAGTGATAAGAGATAATATATAGGAGCAGGTGTCTAGTAGTAGCATAGTAAATAATAGCACATCAGTTGTCAAGTGATACACAATGCACATACAAGTCGATCCGATAAAAGGGGAAAATCGAATGAAGGCGAGGGCACTCGCCTAAATACGGAAAATATTGTGAAATCCCCGATCTCCAGAATCCAGGAACTAACGCGTAAACGCGTTCAATATAAAGGAGGAGAGAGAATGAACTAAGAGGAGAGAGAATGGAGACACGGGAGTCGCAGACGCGAGAGTCGCGTCGCGTAGATGCCACAAACGCGAGGTTCGAGACCCGCGTTCAAGTTATAACATGAGAAGAACGCGGGCGCGGAAGTGGGTTCCACGTTGCGT
Source organism: Agave tequilana (assembly GCA_038442645.1). NCBI lineage: Eukaryota > Viridiplantae > Streptophyta > Magnoliopsida > Asparagales > Asparagaceae > Agave > Agave tequilana. Next base: position 59,214 of record JAVJIF010013282.1, on the reverse strand, counting down.
TAACACGAGAAGAACACGGACGCGGGCATGAGCTCCGCGTCGTGTTGACACAAGAAGGACATAGACGCGGGCATGGGCTCCGCGTTGCGTCGATATAAGAACGCGAAGACCGCGTTAAGGAATTGCTTGGACGCAGGGTGAACTCTGCGTCAGCAATTAACATAGAGAAAGAGAGAGGCAGGGAGATGAGAAAATGAGAGACCAGGGAAAAAGAGAGAGACGCAAGGATGAGGGAAACGCAAGGAAGGGGAAGACGCAAGGTTGACAGGGAGAGAGACGCAGGTTGGGAGAAAAACAAAGAAGAGAAGGAAAATGAAAAGGAAAGGAAAAAAGAAAGGAAAGAAAGAAAGAAAGGAAAGAAGAGAAGGGAAGGGGTGGTAGCCGGCCATGGCCGGTGGTCGCCGGCGGCGGCCGGAGTTGGCCGGAGATGGGCGGCCAGAGCCTCAGGCCCAAGGCAAGAATGGAGTGCAACTCTAGTTGAAAATGAAAGATTGGAGTTTTGAAAATGGCGGTTCGGAGAGCGACGAGTAGGTCCGTTGGAAAGAGCACGCTGGGGAGAGGAAGATGGCGTGATCGTTGGTGGCCAAGGTGGAGTATATGGTGGTGGGGAAGGTGGTGAAGTTGGCGGTGAGAATGGGTTGTTTGGTGTAAAGAGAGAAAGAAGAAGGTGGTGAAAATGGTGTTGTGGTTGTTGTTGTTATTGGAATGGTGGAGTAGATGGAGGGGAGAATGGTGGAGGAAATGGTGGTGGAAAAAAGTGAAAATGGTGGGTGGTGATGGCCGGCCAAGAAGGGAACCTCCATGGCTGCCGTTTGCAGGAAACAAAGAAGAAGAAAGAAAAAGAAATGAAAGAGAAGGAAAGAAAGGGGGGTGGTTATATAAGGGAGAATAATAATATTATAATGTTGCCATTCCCATCCTATTAATGAAACTTGCGTTTCATTCAAAAGGAGCTGCGTCTCATATAGGTGGGATCCGCGTCTAGCAAAAGAAAGCCAGACGCGGAAATAAAAGCCGCGTTCAGGAATAAAACGCTACATTTGCGTTTGACAGAAAAGACAAAAAAAACATGGTTCAGAATTGATCTTGCAGGACAAGCATTAAATGCAGTATGGAGAGGATCTCTGCATTAAATGTTAAATCCAGGTTGGTGAAACTCGCGTCTAACGAGGAGAGAGAAAAAGAGAAAAGTAGAATACCTGGATAAAATTCCGGTATCTGGGAAAACACCGAGAACTCAAGAAAAGCCCGAAAAATAAAGTAACTCGGAAAGCTTTCCAAAAATTCTAAAAAATAATAAATATTATTTAAAGATTTTTGGTGAAATCGGTTTTTAGAAATTCAATCCCATTTTTAAAATAAAAATCCTAAAGTCAACCGTCAATATCGGTCTACACCGGGTTGGCCGGATTTTGATAAATTCTGAAAAATCTCAGAAAAAGTATTTAGATAGAAAATATGATTTTAAGAAGTTATGGGAAAGTCGTTTCTTAAAATTCAACTCCGTTTGTAAATTAAAAATCCGAGAATCAGTCAGTGGCACTGGTCCACACTGGTTTTTGAAGATTTTCAAAATAATTCTGAAAAATTCCAAAAAATCATAGAAAATCTAAAATATTGGAAAACGATGTTTAAAACTGAAATCGGTCAAATCAGAATAGCGAAAAGACCAAATCGAGCAATTCACTAGGATCGGGTTCCCGGTTCAGACTACGGCTGACTCCGAGTCCACGAATCCGGATCCAAGGCTAAACGATCATATAAATAATTCATAATACAAAACAAATATAAGAAGTAAATCAAAAAATACGATCGAAAAATCTGAATACGCAACTAAGTACGTATTCTGGGAGCGGGGTGTTACATTCCATCCACCTTACAAAAAATTGCGTCCTCGCAATTTCGATAAGGGGTCAAATGAACACAAAGGGACAAGGACGGAAATTATACCAATCAAGATAAGAATCACTGTAGGTAGGGCTCTCAAGTTGACTGAACAATAATTGGGATATAGACATCTTCTGCACTTCTGGTTGTATAAATCTCCGAACGATGCCAAATAATATTGATCTGATATCATTGCTTTGTAATAGAATTCCCACTGTACTGCATACTTGATAGTTCTCCGAGAATAAGCTAGAATACTGAAGATAAAGGAAACCCTGATAGTACTGAGCATAATAAAGAAGACCGATAATTGAGAATTCTGAAGACCCGGCATCAATCACTCTGAAGGATATAGCCAAGAATAGAGAATAACCGTAGAAAATCTGGATACCGCCTTCTGAAAGATAACCCGATTGTTGATCAATTCTGAGAATGCTCGAGCACGATAGAGTTGACCGAAGAGATTATATAATAGCTTCATTCAGAACCAGCCACTACCTCTCTAGTATAACCATATCTTAAGTTTGTATAAGGGCTACGAAAAACCAAAACAGTGGAAAGATGAAAGAGATTAGGAATCAAAGGAAAGACGATCAAGAAAGAATAGATAACTCTGTACTTGTAGTTGGACTGTATAATCAGGACTCAAGCAATCCAGTTGCAAATTTCTTTACCACTAATTTGCCATCTGGACGTACTAAGGATGCGAGAGCCTAAGCTCTGATACCACCCATCCCACCTATATGAGACGCAGCTCATTTTGAATGAAACGCAAGTTTCATTAATAGGATGGGAATGACAACATTATAATATTATTATTCTCCCTTATATAACCACCCCCCTTTCTTTTCTTCTCTTTCATTTCTTTTTCTTTCTTCTTCTTTGTTTCCTGCAAACGGCAGCCATGGAGCTTCCCTTCTTGGCCGGCCATCACCACCCACCATTTCCACTTTTTTTCACCACCATTTCCTCGACCATTCTCCCCTCCATCTACTCCACCATTCCAACAACAACAACAACCACAACACCATTTTCACCACCTTCTTCTTCCTCTCTTTACACCAAACAACTCATTCTCACCACCAACTTCACCACCTTCCCCACCACCATATACTCCACCTTGGCCACCAACGATCACGCCATCTTCCTCTCCTCGGCGTGCTCTTTCCAACAGACCTACTCGTCGCTCTCCGAACCGCCATTTTCAAAACTCTAATCTTTCATTTTCAACTAGAGTTGCACTCCATTCTTGCCTTGGGTTTGGGGCTTTGGCCGCCCATCTCTGGCTAACTCCGGCCATCTCCGGCTGCCGCCGGCGACCACCGGCCATGGCCGGCTACCACCCCTTCCCTTCTCTTCTTTCCATTCTTTCTTTCTTTTCTTTTTCCTTTCCTTTTCCTTCTCTTCTCTGTTTTTCTCCCAACCTGCGTCTCTCTCCCTGTCAACCTTGCGTCTTCCCCTTCCTTGTGTTTCCCTCATCCTTGCCTCTCTTTTTCCCTGGACTCTCATTTTCTCATTTCCCTGTCTCTCTCTTTCTCTATGTTAATTGCTGACGCAGAGTTCACCCCGCGTCCAAGCAATTCCTTAACGCGGTCTTCGCGTTCTTATATCGACGCAACGCGGAGCCCATGCCCGCGTCTGTGTCCTTCTCGTGTCAACACGACGCGGAGCTCATGTCCGCGTCTGTGTTCTTCTCGTGTTAACGCGACGTGGAACCCACTTCCGCGCCCGCGTTCTTCTCATGTTATAACTTGAACGCGGGTCTCGAACCTCGCGTTTGTGGCATCTACGCGACGCGACTCTCGCGTCTGCGACTCCCGTGTCTCCATTCTCTCTCCTCTTGGTTCATTCTCTCTCCTCCTTTATATTGAACGCGTTTACGCGTTGGTTCCTGGATTCTGGAGATCGGGGATTTCACAATATTTTTCGTATTTAGGCGAGTGCCCTCGCCTCCATTCGATTTTCCCCTTTTATCGGATCGACTTGTATTTGCATTGTGTATCACTTGACAACTGATGTGTTATTATTTACTATGCTACTACTAGACACCTGCTCCTGTATGTTATCTCTTATCACTTGTTCCTTGTTATGACATGACTTATTACTTATCACCTACCATCTACCATGCAACACTTGACCCGTGATTATCATATTTACGGGAATCCTGTCTGTTATCCTGTATTATATACAGTGACCTGTACTCTTGTGTTACATGTACTCACGTACTCCTGAGTTCCTGATCAAGTCCTGTTCCTGCTATTCCCGTCAATTGATAATTACATAACAAATTCTAAATAGACAACTTGCACCCGGTTTGGGGGAAACTGATGGGCCCTAATTAATCATGTTTATGGTGGTCTTATCGAGTCACGCGTGGTCACATACTTGAGGGATCACCTGGCGGCCACCAGGGATTCCATGGGGTGTGCTGGCACCCCTACTCCTGCTTATTTCTGCTGGGTATACACACGCCTTAGGCTTATTTCTATGGGATCTGCGATACTCTATTCCTGTTCGGGCGTAAATAAGTCCCGGTACCTAGCGGTACGTTCCGGCTCAGCACCGGATACTCCTGGACCGTTGTCCCGAGCATGTACGGGGCCCATCCGAAACATGATTCGTCGAACTTTATTAGTTTCCAAATAACTTGCTCTATAAGTTGTAAGTGGAAGTATGTGGAATGGGACGCATACTGAAGCCAACAACTTAGATGGCCCCAATTATAATAATATGCTAATATACAATTTGTTGTGTTGTTTTGTAACTCGGGTTGTATGCGCTTGGATTACGATGACATGGGATAAAGGTATATAAATGAGGGTTTCCTTGTTTGGATTATTCTTTCGATGTACTAGTCTGATGAAGCCGTGACTTAAGCTTATGCAATCGGTTTTATTCAGTTTATTTGGTTTTATGTTAGTTTAGGAGATATCAGGTGTTGCCTTGTCTACCTTATCCATCGCCTCGTTACCTGCTTTTATCACCTTATATCATACATATTCCCAGCTTGATATCGATTACTGCCTCTCTACTTGTTCCCAATGTTCTAGAAAGCGGTTTTAGTACGCGCGCGGTCCGGGAGCGCATAATGCCTAAACGGTTTAAACGGTGATTAAACGGATTACACGTTTTATTATTATTTTAATATATAATAATATTATAATACTTAAAACATGCAAATACTATAAACTTTCAAAAAAAACATAAAATATATAGCAAACATAACTTGAAAAATTAATTGCTAGTACTAAGAGGAAATTAAAAAGTTAGAGGACTTATCTTTTTTGCTCGTGGTATGATGGGTTAAATGATGAACCAGCAAATTCCTTCCGAGTGCAAATAATTATCTGTAAATAGAAAAAGAAGAGGATCTATTAGACGATTAATCTATCAAAGTTCAAATATACAAATTACCAAAAAAACTTAATGAAACGAAAAACAAAGTTAGAAATAAGTATTAGCAAATCACATAAGTACATAATCACAAAATATCAAGTCCAACATCATAATCACAAAACGATAACACAAGTCATTAGTCTTTTACATCCAAATCCAAAAGATAAAGACAAGTTTTTGATATTCAAATAACATAAATAGCTCATCTCCAACTCCATCTACCCATCCTCATTCCTCATCATCATCTTCATAGCGAATATCGGGATCTGACTCCTCAGAACTATCTACAAAGTCTTCAATGTCAACACAATCATCTTCTCCCAAATTTTCTCCATCTTCATTACCCTCGGAAATGTCATCAAGTACCGCACTAGACGAGCCCTCTTGTGCACTCCTATCTGCAGCTCTTTTCCATGCAATTCTGTTGCTCCTTCTAATATGATCTTCATTAGCCCCACTTGCCGCTGCAACAAGATCCAATGTAAGGCCAGAACCAGGGAAGATCTCTTCTTTCTCATTGTTCTCTCTCTCTCTAACGAATGTGCTCTTCCAATGTAATGCTCTTGAATCATCTTCACCTACAAGAACATCCTTGTACTCTTGCCTATTCCTCTTCTTTGCAGTTCTCCTTCGTGTCATTTTTTTGTTGAATTGCACAAAAACAAGATCATTCAACCTTTGGAATCCAGTCTATTCCTCTTCTTAGTATGTATCTACAAATTTCAGTATATCACACAATGACATATTGTTAAAAATCAATTAGAGCAAAAAGAATTAAGAAACTTCATATTTAAATGAATGAAACTGATACAAATCTTAGTCTTAGTATATTTACCCCCTCAAACACACTGAAATTTCTCTCACATCCTGATGAGCTGCTGGTCAAACTTAGAATTTTGATTGCCATCTTTCGAAGGTAGGGGATATCCCCTCCATAGAAACTCCACCAATGTGCTGTTAATGAAATATATCACACTAATTTAGTAACTTGAAAATTTAAAAAAATTCTTGATTAGTGATTTTATACCTCAAGATTACCTGGATCAAAATTGTCTGTGCCATTAAAACTCTTGTGGTACCTTTCCGCCATTCCACTTCCCATAAGTCCCTCCTTCATCTTGTACGAAAGGACCTCACTTGAACCAATTTTATCCTGAATGTCCTCATCGTGGTAAAACACATTAATACAACTCATAAGTGCAGTAATCACACGTGAACTGTCTTGGACTGTCCTATCCCTATAATAATAATAGGGATTCAAGTAGTAGGCAGCCAAATGAAGTATGGTATCAAGTCTTTCTCTAGATTCTTTCTCAATTATATCAATTATCGGCCGATAGGTAGACTCTTTCCTATTGCAAGCAGCTTGAACTTCATTCTTGGCATCTTCAAGCATACCATACACAAAACCCATGGAGGGCCTTCGATCGGCATCGACAATTCTTAACAATTTGAAAAGAGGAGTGTACATCTTCAAAAGCTCCCTTGCATTGGTCCAAAAGACATCAGAATAAATTGTAGCCTTAGTCGCTCTCCCCTTCTCTGTCTTCGACCACCTGTTATCATCCCACTTAGTTGAAGACACCATAGCAGCCAACTGTGACTTCTTGTCCACAAGACTACTCAAGCTAAGAAAGGTGGTGACAAATCTAGTAATCCCCGGCCGAACAAGATCTCGTCTATTAGTGAATTCACGCATCAATGCGAGAGTGCTATGATGTGCATAAAGAAAGACCGTGAGCGATCTAGCCTTCTCAATCACCAACTTGTACTTTGGAAGCTTTCCAATAGCCTCCAACATAAGATCAATTGTGTGGGCCGCACAGCTACTCCAAAAAATATTAGGTCGAGTAATCTTCAACATGTTCTTCGCCGCCATATTAGAAGGATGATTATCTGTCACCACTTGCAGCACACGATTTTCTCCAACCTCCTGAATACACTTCTCCACCCAATTGAAGATATACTCTCCTGTGTGTGCATTGGCCGAGTCTTCAGTAGACTTAAGAAAATGTGTGCCTGTCTTACAATGAACACACAAGTTCATTACACTCCTATGCTTCCTATCTGTCCACCCATCAGTTAGAATGCTGCATCCATATTCATCCCACAATTCTTTAGCCTGTCCCATCTCTTCATCAATCTTCTTGTATGCCTTGTTCAAAAGAGGCACTCTAAACTGGTACTGGCTCGGTCCCTTGTACCCAGGTCCATGGTGACCAACACACTCGCAAAATAAATTAAATTCTTCATCATCAAAGGCATTAAAAGGAATGCCTTTAGCATAAGCCCACATGGCGCAATGATCATGAGCCAACTCCTTGTATTTTCTCTTCTCGGCTTCATTGATTGATGTTTGCTTCCACTTTCCACTAGCCACGACCGTGTTTAATGGACCAACTACACGAGGCCTCTTTTCAACGACGAGTTCTGTATCCATTGACTCTTTTTCTGCCAAAATGCGCACCACTTCTCGAAGTTCATTCTCAGCCTTCTTCTTTTCTATTTTCTTCTTCTGGGGTCCAGACAAAAATTCCCTAACTATCTTTCTGTCTTCATCGGTCTGCATCACACAAGCTTTAACATCCCCTCCTATCCCAGCAACATGTTGCTTAAACCTGTAAATTCCTCCTTTGACAATTTTGTGACATTTATTGCACTTCACTTCATTATAAGAATTTTTCTTAACAAGTTTTCCATAATTTCACCCAATATCAGTAGAGCCCAATGGCTTCGGTGGAATATCTTCACTTGATGCACTTGGTTGCCCACTTGAACGTGAGCCACTAACACTGACACTTGCATTGGATGCCGAAGAAGACATGTTCCTATATCCAAATTCATTCACACAACACAAAATAAAAAAATCAAACACATCAAGATAATAACATAAAATAATTGAAATAATTGAAATAATTGAAATTTTATTCATTCTACACATATTATCATTTTTGTGCATTATATGGCTTATTTTGTGCATTTTTATTCATTCTATTATTATTTCACTAATTGAATTTTTGTATTTGTTGCAGGACTTTGGCAAGGAAAAAAACCAACTCAATTTTGTCTTGTGCTACTTCCAAAAAAATCTACACATTGTAAAAGCCTGTATATGTAATGACATTGTCAAAGGCTGCATATGTAATTAACTTTGTCATGTGTGAAGCGTGAACATGTGCAAACAGCAAATTTAATGACAAGCTCTCAGTATGCAGTACTTCACTCTTCTAGTGACCACTAGTCACAACAAAAATGATATATTGTGGCTCATAATAGTTCTTGAATTTAAAAAATGATATTTTAACTCGTAACAGTTCTTGATTTAAAAAAGGATATATTAAATTAAAGTGTGGACATTCTCTAAAAGAAATACTAAATTAGTAAACTGTTTATTTTCAAAGCAGGGACATTGTCTACAAAATTAAAGCACAAAAATAACACTTACATTAATCTCATTTTCTCAATCTATATAAATCAATCCACTGGAAATTAAAATCATAATCTACACTAATTTATCATTTCAGTAGAGATAAATTTACACGTTATCATTTCATTAAATCAAAATTAATCAACAACTAACAAAAAATTAATGAACAACTAAGAAAGCAGCCGCACAGCAACTAACAAAGCAAAAATTATAGAAAAATATCACATTTTTGCACAAAATTAACCCAAAAAAAGGGAAAAATAGAAGATGAGAGATCAACCTTCACAATTCCTCTTGTATTTAGCTTCTGCTTATCAAAATATCTCGTAGCTGGGAACAACCGAGCAACCTGCAACCTAAATCAGAATCAAATGTTAAAGAAAGTCTGAAAGAGATTAAAAAAAACATAATGAACCCATGATTCCCATTTCAGTTAGAGAAAGAGAGCTGACCGGGGGTACTCGTCTCGCAGAGGGGGAACTCTGCAAGGGATTTTCGCCGCAGAGGAGAGGTAGCAGCAGGGGGCGTCGTCGCTGGTGGAGAGGGGGAAGCTCGCCGGGAGAGAAGGGGAGAAATCACGGGGCAGGGGGAGATCTCGCCGCAGGAGGGAGATCGCCGAGGGAGATCGCCGCGGGAGGGAGGTCGCCGCGGAGAGGATCTCACCGCTGGAGGGAGAAGACTGCAGGGGGAGATCTCGCCGAGGGGAGAGGTCGTCGTCGCGGTCGTCGTCGCAGGGGAGAGGTCGTCGTCGCAGGTCGCAGGGAGAGGTCGTCGTCGCAGGTCGCAGGGGAGAGAAATTCACGATCGGGACTGATTTAGGGCTCGAGCCCTAATTTCTTAACTTAGATGCAATTTATACCCCCCAAGTATTGGGTCGGGTTCGGGATCAGAAATTTAAATGGATCCAATTCGAATCCATTCAATAAACAGGCCATTTGAACGTTTAATCAAACGTTTTTTGTAAAGCGATTACCGCTTAATTGGTGCGTAATCGCTTTAAACGCCCGAACGATTAATTCAAGCGATTTCTTCAAAAAGCTTTCGGATTTAGGCCGAAAACGCTTAAGCGGCCGCTTAAAACGTTTTTTAGAACACTGCTTGTTCATGTATGCTGATACTCACGACACGGTTTTTAATGCATAATTATGACTTGGATTTATCGATAAACATGTGCTTATTGTAAATCACCTAGAGGGGGGTGAATAGGTGATAATGCTAATCTAGGAACTAAATGCGCTAAATGCGGAAGATTAAAAACTAATTAGCAACACACTTAGTACAATGCACAAGTGTAGCGAATTCCCCGTGAAGGGCTCTGGACTAACTCCTCTTAATTCCCCTAGATATGGGTTGAGGTGCTATATGAAGCTCTTGTGGTTAAGTACAAGTGAGGCATACACAAACAACCAAGCATATAATAGATATGACAATATGAATCAATGCTTAAACACAAGCAAATAGATATGATGCTATGAATGATGCTATACACAAAGTAAAGAGAGAGAGAGAGAGTTTAGAGACAAGTGGATCAAACGCAAACACAAAGATATATCCGAGGTTCGAGCCCCTAGCTCTACGTCTCCGCCTTCACCGAGAAGGATTTCTAATCCACTATACTCCCACCGAGGGAACCTCCACCGAGGAGGATTTGTTACAACAAAGGGAGTACCGAACTCCTCTCTCAAACACCGCCTCACAACCGAGGGGTAGGCCCGTAGCCAAACAACAACTAACAAACACCTCTACCGAAGAGGGTATACAAACCAAACTCCACCTCACAATAGAGGGAGCAAACACCAATCTCCACCTCTACCAAAGAGGGAGCAAACACCAACCCAATACAACAACCTCAACCTCTACCAAAGAGGGAGCAACTCAAGAAATCAAGGGTTTACAACAAGTTGTATATCTCAACCACAAACCTCTTTCATTTTTCTACAAACAAAGATCCTAAATAGAATAGGATAGAAGATAAGCTCAAGTGTGGAAAACAAGTGTTTTGATCAAAGAAAAACTCTTGGGAAAATACCAAATAGATATTGAAATGAAGAACAATAAACCAATTTCCAAAAACTTATTTTCTTTGAAAATAACAAAACACTTAAAACAAACAAGATGGATCTTTTGGCACTTAAAACTCTTTTGAAAACTTATAAAAACACTTCAGAAAAGTAGGAATTTTTGCTCTTGAAAATCTTACTTAAAACACCAAGTAATGGGGTATTTATAGCCTCAAAACAAAACTAGCTGTTAGGCTGATCTGGCAGCCTGACAGGCTACCGGTCGGCCGGCCCGGCCGGCCGCCAACGGTCAAAAATGTAACCGTTGGGGCAACCCGGTCGACCGTACGGCCGACCGCCCAGATACAGAGAGCAGACTCTCTGATCCGGTCGGCCGCCCGGCCGACCGTCCCTGTGACTGCCAAACGTGCACAAACCTGTGCACGTCGGTCGACCGTAAGGGTCGACTGGCCTTTGGTGCGGTCGACCCATGCGGTCGGCCGACCTGGCCTGTCAGCCATAAATCTGGGACAGAAACACTTGTTAAAAATATTTTAAAAATTCTTTTAAGTCTTGTAAAAATCTCTAAAAATAGTTTTATCATATTGCATTGATATATAAACATGTGATAAAAATTTTAGCTCAAATATCAAGCATATGAAACTATTTTTGTGTCTTAGCATTTTTACCAAAAACCAAAACTTGTATTTTTATCAAACTTGTATTTTTCTATACATGAATAAGATAGTCAAAATAAGTTTGTATAGGAAGTTTAAGCATGCACGTATAACTAGAATACATCTATTATACATATAAACCATTTAAACTTGTTTTGATCAATCAATTCATGAAAACAAATATCGGTTAAACTAAAAACCGAAAAACCAATATCCAAACATAAACTTGTGTGTGTTGTGCACTTGAGCATATCAACTATTCTAAGCTTTACAAATGGATCTAAACACACTCTAAACTAAACTAGGATACCTAAGTCTTCTTGACGATCTTCATCATCAAGTCGACTCGATCCAAACTCCGTGATCCAACGAGCATGTCTATGTATGATCTTGATGCTCGGGCTCGGGAATCACCAAGTGAAGGCTTCCAAACTTCTCTTTTTGAAGCAATCACCAACTAATATCTTGTTACATGATCTGAAACTAAAATCACAAGATTATTAGTAAACATAACTACGTGAGTTAATCATCATCAAAACTAGAGAGGAAGGCCTCCGGGCCAACATTCTCCCCCTTTTTGATGATGACAAAACTCATGGAGTTATATATGCATGGATTAAAGTCAAGCTTCAAAGAAGCTCCCCCTTAACTCATGCATAAACAAGTAAACATAAAAATATGCAATGAAAGCTCTTAAACATGAATGCATAGAAATGCATAAACAATAAAAGGTTCTAGATACCAATGAAATGTTCAAAAACAAAACATGCTCTAGATACCAATTAAAATTAAACTAAATTAAACTTAATATATGCAAAACATAATCATGCATATATAAAACTTGTACCAATCATGCATATTAGAAAGATTTTGGTTTATATATGCATGTTAAACTCTCAAAAAATTCTCCCCCTTTTTGTCAATCATCAACAAAGGGGTAAAAACCAAAACAAAACAAAATCTTCTCTCCCCTTTTTATACAAAGAAACAATCTTCGATAAGGGGTAAAAGCAAAACCAAATCAACAAATTTTTCTCCCCCTTTTGTTCGAAACAAAGAATCAATAAAAGGGTTAATAAAAATAATGTTCTCCCCTTTTTGTCTAAAACAAAAACAAAACCAAATAGGAGTGACAATCAATTAAGGTACCAATTGAAAATATGTCAAAGTAGCATCTTGATACCAATTGAAAGTAAACATAGATCAATAAGTGGTATATGCTATATACATTCATGAAGAGGAAGATATGAAGTCTCCTTACATAGATACATTACATGAAGGAGGGATGACAAGCCCTAATTCACATAACATACACTATGCAATGCATAAGAGGAGATGTGAAGCTCCCCCTACACACGTGTATCATATAAAGAAGAGATTGTCAAACTCTTCAATACAAGATACACTCATCATGAATCTATATGTAGAAGAGATGTTAAGCTCTCCTTGCATATAGGCAATACAAATCAAAACTTTTGACTATTTCTTTAAACAAAATTTTGAGATTTTAAAACATTCAAATAAATATCTTGATATCAAAAGAGAGTATTTTTTTATTTTCTATCATAAAGCAAGGGAGTGGAAATACAAATACCAATTGTAAACATGAAAATCGAATTTTCTCCCCCTTTATGAAATATCAAAAAAACACATGCATAGGCTTGAAATAAGATAACAATTGAAAATTGAATCAATTGAAACAAAGTTAAAGCTCAAGCACTAGCATAAATAAGATTTTGTGCTCAAGATATAGAAATATAATAGCACAAATAAAACATATATATGTATGAAAAGTAGATATCAATAGAAATTGATATTCTTTGAAATGCAAGCATACATACATACAAATATATATGAGTATACAAGAAAGGTCAAAATTGATACCAATTGAAAGAATTCAATGATACCAATTGAAACAACAATAATATCAAGTATATATCTCATATAACTACCACCCATTCATGCACAAGTTTAAAATGATTTTCAATATGAGGCATACATGAGCATGATCTCCCATCCAACCTCCCATAGTTGGTAGGGGTTTTTAAAAAAAATAAATTTGAAAATAAGCTTTGTTTGAAACTCTACCAAAATGAAGAACATCGCAACTAGTTAAATGGACAAACTTGTTAACTAGTACGAAATCCTTCAAGTAAGGAATAAAACAAAAATATTTTTCATGAAACGTGAAATCCACATGATAATCAATACTCTAAGCCAATTAAGAATAAATATAACTCATGAAAACAAACACATGAGTAAACAATAAATGTGAGTGTACAAATACAATGTGAAGATCATAATCATGAAAGATGGACAATTAAGCTCAATTAATTCCTTGAAACAAGAAAACATGAAAATCATCAAACTATTTAATCTTCAAGGTATATGTATGTCCTATACAAATTAAAGTATACATACATATCCAAAACACGAGTCCACTTGTATAGATTTGCATGAAAGGTAAATGACTCAAGGGGTATACATGTATAACTTAAGGTTTGGCAAAATAGACATATACATGAAATGAAAACACATAAACATAAAACAAATCCAAAAATAGGAATACAAGTTTAAATGTATGGATCATTAAAACTAGACTATAATAGCACATCTAATGGGTTCAAATACGCATTCAAGCTCAAACATATATATATTTATTTGTGGCCCACTATATGCACAAGTATATATCCTAGTCTTAATAAAAACTAACATTTAAACATATATTCAAATCATGAAACATCAAAACAAGATATAAATCATCATGATAAACATAAACATGATTATTAAGAAAATCCACATGTTATTAAACCTATGATAGACATGATAGCTAAACAAATGGTGAGAACACAAAATATGGGTCCATATAAATATGGGTGTCTCAAATACTATACATGTATGTCAAGAGTCTAATAATCATGGCATTTTCATAATAATCAATAAATAATGAAACATGCTAAAAATAATGAATATGAAAAGCATGTAAACAATAATTATGAGTTAGAGACCGTTACCAAAACCTATGAGGCAACTCTCCAAGACTCCAAAACATGGTGGTTGTCCACCAAACTTCCCTTGAAAGTGATGCATCCAATTGATCTTCATGAAGCTCGGAACGCATCCACTCCAAGGTACCGATACTCTCACGTCATGTGAGAGCCCACACCTACATCACACACAATAGGGGTGGTCTTTGGTACCCATAACTTCTTGGGTCCATGGGGTTAGTCCCTTCTCTAACTCAAACAAATTTATTTGCTAAATTAGAAACATGTATACGATCAAAACAAAATTTAGTAAGGTGGCCCTTACGTCCACAATGTGTACATAGCAAGGTGGCCCTTACGTCCACAATGTGTACAAGTATACACATGAGCATACATGTGATGGGTGTGTCCATGAGGAGCATGTGTATGCCGTGATAGGTGTGCATGCAAAATAGATGGAACTTGTTTCTTTCGAAACAAAGTTTCCAAACGTGTATGGCCTACTGGACATTGGCTCAAAGTGGAGCCCAAACAATCTACACTCTTCTTAAGCAAACAAATATCATCATTAATCGTAGAAGAAGAGGTACATGCAATAGGTATGCTAGGTGAAACTACACTAGCATAGCAAACATGAGAATCTATATTATTTTTCAAAACAATATTTTTCTTTAAACACACATCTAAATCATTTGAAATAGAAATTATTTTATTTTTCAAAGCAACATTCTCCTTTAAAACAAAATCAATTTTTGAAGATAAGTTTTCATTTTTCTTCAAAATATTTTCACAATCATTATTGTTCTTCAAAACTCATTTTCTTTAAGTGCAAGATCAAGTTGAGATTTTAATGAATCCCTCTCATTAGCAATCTCCTCTTTCTCTTACAAAACAATATTAAGTCTAGAAAACAAATCTTCATTATCATTGTTAAGACCTAGACTTTTCTTTTTCTAAATTTTATATTTTTCTATTAATTTTTCACACACAATAGATAGTTCTTCATTCAAGGCATGGGCATCATAATCATTTGAAGAACTAGCATCATCATTATCATCTAAGTGGGTTTCCGAGTGTACCTCAAGAGAGTCATTCCCTTGGACCATATAGCATTGTTGTGGCTCGGATTCATCTCCACTAGATTCCTCTTCTTGTTGAATAGGCGTTTGAAGCTTGGAGGTGGTGGTTGTTGTCAACTTGTTCCACACTGCAAAAGCGGAATTAAGGTTAGAAACACTCATAAGATAATCTTTAGATAATGTGCTTCTAATGGCCTCAAGGGCTTGTGCATTGGCCCCTATATGCTTGCTATCACTAAGGTAGGATTCCTTGGTAATGGCAAGGTAAACCTTATGTCCTAGGGTTTGTAAATAAACGGTCATCCTAATCTTCCAAACAAGAATGTTGGAAGGGTCAAACATAGGTGGGGTCATGAAGTCCATGGTTCCAAACTATATGTGTGCAAACAAACAAACGTTCAAATGCAAATGTAGATTAGCAAACAAAGGATCTCACTCCTAGGATGTTAAGCCTAAGTATCAGGAGCGTAGGCTCTGATACCAATTATAAATCACCTAGAGGGGGGTGAATATGTGATAATGCTAATCTAGAAACTAAATGCGCTAAATGCGGAAGATTAAAAACTAATTAGCAATACACTTAGTACAACGCACAAGTGTAGCCGAATTTTCCGTGAAGGGCTCTAGACTAACTTCTCTTGATTACCCTAGATATGGGTTGAGGTGCTATATGAAGCTCTTGTGGTTATGTACAAGTGAGGCGCACAAAAACAACCAAGCATATAATAGATATGACAATATAAATCAATGCTCAAACACAAGCAAATAGATATGATGCTATGAATGATGCTATGCACAAAGTAAAGAGAGAGAGTTTAGAGACAAGTGGATCAAAAGCAAACACAAAGATATGTTCCGAGGTTCGAGCCCCTAGCTCTACGTCCCCGCCTTCACCGAGAAGGATTTCTAATCCACTATACTCTCACCGAGGGAACCTCCACCGAGGAGGATTTGTTACAACAAAGGGAGTACCGAACTCCTCTCTCAAACACCGCCTCACAACCGAGGGGTAGGCCCGTAGCCAAACAACAACCAACAAACACCTCTACCGAAGAGGGTATACAAACCAAACTCCACCTCACAATAGAGGGAGAAAACACCAATCTCCACCTCTACCAAAGAGGGAGCAAACACCAACCCAATACAACAACCTCAACCTCTACCAAAGAGGGAGCAACTCAAGAAATCAAGGGGTTTATAACAAGTGGTATATCTCAACCACAAACCTCTTTCCTTTTTCCACAAACAAAGATCCTAAATAGAATAGGAAAGAAGATAAGCTCAAGTGTGGAAAATAAGTGTTTTGATCAAAGAAAAACTCTTGAGAAAATACCAAATAGATATTGAAATGAAGAACAATAAACCAATTTCCCAAAAACCTATTTTCTTTGAAAATAACAAAACACTTAAAACAAATAAGATGGATCTTTTGGCACTTAAAACTCTTTTGAAAACTTATAAAAACACTTCAGAAAAGTAGGATTTTTTGCTCTTGAAAATCTTACTTAAAAACACTAAGTAATGGGGTATTTATAGCCCCAAAACAAACTAGCAGTTAGGCTGATCTGGCAGCCTGACAGGCTACCGGTCGGCTGGCCCGGCCGACTGCCAACGGTCAGAAATGTGACCGTTGGGGCAACCCGGTCGACCGTACGGCCGATCGCCCAGATACAGAGAGCAGACTCTCTGATCCGGTCGGCCGCCCCCGACCGTCTCTGTGACTGCTAAACGTGCACAAGCCTGTGCACGTCGGTCGACCGCAAGGGTCGACCGACCTTTGGTGCGGTCGACCCATGCGGTCGACCCATGCGGTCGGCCGACTTGGCCTGTCAGCCATAAATCTGGGACAGAAACACTTGTTAAAAATATTTTAAAAATTCTTTTAAGTCTTGTAAAAATCTCCAAAAATAGTTTTATCATATTGCATTGATATATAAACATGTGATAAAAATTTTAGCTCAAATATCAAGCATATGAAACTTTTTTGTGTCTTAACATTTTTACCAAAATCAAACTTGTATTTTTATCAAACTTGTATTTTTCTATACATGAATAAGATAGTCAAAATAAGTTTGTATAGGAAGTTTAAGCATGCATGTATAACTAGAATACATCTATTATACATATAAACCATTTAAACTTGTTTTGATCAATCTATTCATGAAAACAAATATCGGTTAAACTAAAAACCGAAAAACCCATATCTAAACATAAAACTTGTGTGTGTTGTGCACTTGAGCATATCAACTATTCTAAGCTTTACAAATGGATCTAAACACACTCTAAACTAAACTAGGATACCTAAGTCTTCTTGACGATCTTCATCTTCAAGTCGACTCGATCCAAACTCCGTGATCCAACGAGCATGGCTATGTATTATCTTGATGCTCGGGCTCGGGAATCACCAAGTGAAGGCTTCCAAACTCCTCTTTTTGAAGCAATCACCAACTAATATCTTGTTACATGATCTGAAACTAAAATCACAAGATTATTAGTAAACATAACTACATGAGTTAATCATCATCAAAACTAGAGAGGAAGGCCTCCGGGCCAACACTTATCTATGCTCGCCTCTTGGCTTTCGCATCACACACTCGCCGGGGAGTTCTGACTCATCTGGATCCTCATGTCCAGGTTTTGGAGCTTGGAGCGTGTGGATTCTCTCAGTTGCTGATCAGAGTGGCGCAACGGTAGCGTGGATCTCCAGCAGACCGTTTAGAGCCTTATCCTTCCAGGCCCCCTATTCGGCTCTAGAGTTCTCCTGCTATGACTCTGAGCCTCTTTTTGTACTGTTCATACTTGTACATCTCTTTGTATTCTCGCACTTGCGCCTATCAGTGATGTAATATTCTTGTAATATTTGTCACATCTGGTGATAACTTTGTAATTGTACTCATGTGTTGGAATGTATAATGCACCACATGTTTCCGTACTCTGATTCTTGCATGTACTGATGCTTAGCGTATATACGTGAGGGTATTTCTGACCTGCGTATATACGTCGCAGTAACGTCTCCGTACCCGCCGGATCGGGGCGTTACAATCACAAACAATCTCTCTTGAAGATCTTGAAAGATCACAAACAATTTTCTCACAATACAAAGATCCTAAAGATAGATTTGAAATGATAGCTCAATTATGTGAGAAAATAAAGTATTTGAAAATAAACAACAAAGAATTCTTAGTAAAAACTTCTTGATGGATATATAAAATGAAAAAAAAATAGAAGTGTGAAAGACTTGATTTTCTTTGATTTTTCAAAACTTTGAAAACAAATAAAGATAAAGAATTTTGGCACAAAAACTCTTTTGAAAACTTTGTTAAAAACACTTGAGAAGTGGGAAAAATTGGTCTCAAAATCTTAGTTGAAACAGGCCAAGGGAACCTATATTTATAGGATTCCTAAAATATAGCCGTTGGGGTTCAGATCAGGTCAAAATTGACCTGTCGGTTGACTGCCCGGTCAACTGGCCAATGGTCAGATTTCTGACCGTTGGGGCTTTCGGCCGACCAGCCGGTCGACCGTCCCAAGGCAATTTGCCTGTCGGTTGACCTCCCGTTGACTGAGGCCAGAATCAGAGAGTGAACTCTCTGGTCAGTCGTCCGCCCTAGGCCAAGGCAAGTTGTGCACATCTGTGTACATCGGTCGACCGTTCGGTCAACCGAACTCTGGTCCGGTCGACCGCCAGATGTCTCAGGCTGGTTTTTTAGATTTGAAAACTTAGTCTTTTTAATACCTATAAAATTTCATAAAATCACATAAAATTTACAAAAATAAGCTCTTATAAATATTTGAAGAAAAAATATGTGTGACTAAACTTCAACACATATTTCAAACAAATTGAACTATTTTTTAGGCATAAAATTTTAGCTTTAAACCAAAAACGGTATTTTCTAAAACTTAGATTTTGAAATGAAAATCTGTTTTCTCCAAAACTTGTATAATAAAAAAAATGATATACAAAGACTTTGAAGCATATTGTGTATGGATAGAATCCAATACACATGGTAAATGATATATCTATGTTTTTGACAATAAATCCAAAACTTGAAACCATGAACTAGATATACATCAAAGCAAGTTTTTAGACAATATGAACTAAACAATGTATATGAATGAATCCACTATACATATAAACCATATAAACTTCTTTTGATTCTATCTATTCATGAAAACGATAAATGTATACTTGAAAATTCAAAACCGTTAAACCAAAAACAAAATTATTTAAACTTTTGCGTGTGTGTGAACTTGAGCATATCAACACTAGTCTATCTTTACACAAGATCTAAAAACAAAACAAAACTAAACAAACTGAAATCTTCTTGTAGAACTCCTTCTCCAAGCCGACTCGATCCAAATGAGCTTGATTCCAACTGAGTGCTAGATGCTATCTTGACGCGCGAGCTCTTGAATCATCATGTGTTAGCTCCAAATTTAACTTTGAATCCTTTGTTGAAGCTAATCACTTACTAAGATCTTGATCAATATCTAAAACTTATTAAACACAAGACCATTAGCAAACTAACCTTCATAAGTTAGTCATCATCAAAACTAAGGTGAAAGGCCTCTGGGCCAACAATCTCTCCCTTTTTGATGATGACAAACTTATAAGATTATATATGCATAGATTAAGATTAAGCTTCATAAAATCTCCCCCTTAACTTATGCATAATGAATAAACATATAAAGATATGCAATATAACTCAAGATGCCAAATAAAAGATATATATGCATAAACACATAATAAAACTTGCATATATAATCCTAAATCTTTCTCCCCCTTTTTGTCGCTCATCAATAAAGGAGTGAAGATAAACAGACAATACCAACAAAACAAATTTTGATACCAATAATAAACAATCAATTGAAAGAACCAATTTAAAAAAATATCTTTTTTATCAATTGAAAATTAAACATCCTTTTATTAATTAAAAGGAAACAATTTTTTTATTTTATTTTATTTTGTTTATGAATTGATACAATAGAACGACATGCTATTGTTGCCCAAGGTTACAATCACCCGTCTTTAGTGTGTTTTGATGATTACAAAACATATTAGTTATTTGTACTAATATTATTTGTTGTTTAAGTGTGTTTCAGGTTTTCTATCTTGCATAGGTATTTTCTTCCCTAAAGGAAGGTGACTTGGACTCAAGATAAGTCCAATTGGGCTCAAGATGCAAAATTGAAGATCAAGTGGAGAAAGCCCCTCTTGAAGCCTTGAAGTCCTTAGAACTTTGTAAGAATAAAATGTTAAAGTTTGAGTATATGATATTTGGCTCTAGGATACACACACACACTTTTCCCTTTACAAAATTCTATTTTAAAAATGTTTGTTTCTAAGTTTTATGCCTAAGTTTATATATACATGTATCCAAACTTTTTACAAAGTGAATATCTTGTTTAAAACATGTGTATAGACTATTTTTGCATAATACTTAGTTATAAGTATCTCAAAATATTTTCTCACAAAATTTCCAACTCCAAAAATCTGCCAGATTTCCCTGTTTCAGGTTGACCGGCCGACCGCCCGGTCGACCGGCGCCTGTGTCAGGACGTGCACGTTTGTGCACGTCTGTCGGTCGACCGGCCCGGTCGACCGACTGTAAGCAGGCCACTCTCGGTTTGTTTCGGTCGACCGCCCGGTCGACCGGTATAAGGAAACTGTGTTTCCTCAAAGAGGTCGGTCGACCGGACGGTCGACCGGAGCGCCAACGGCTCTTTGCCAACTAGGCAAACGGTCGACCGGCCGGTCGACCGTTACGCCTGCAAGAGCCCAACGGCTCTTTCCTCTTTGGGCAAGTCTGAAAAACTGTTTTCTTTTTCTTCTTTAACAGAGTTTTAGAGAGTTGTTGGAGGCCTTTTGCAGGTCAAATTAGGTGAAAAGAAAAGAGTTTTAACCTATTCTCTCCCTATAAATAGAGGGCAATAGGTCTTTGTTATTTACCTAGAAAAATCCTTGGTTTTCATTGTTTTCAAGAGAAAGAGAAAAATTGTTTCAAAGCTTTCATTTCCAACTCTTTTAAAGTTTGTTTTTCAGTTGTGTTTGATTGCCAATATCACTCTACAACTGAAGTTTTCTCACCACACTTCATAGAGCCAAAAGTCCATTACTCATACTATAGAGAAGTTGTAAAAAGAGTGAGAGTGTTGTAAAAGAGTTTGAGAAAGAGTTTTGTGATCTAGAGGAGATCACTATTGTTCTTGTGATCCTTGTTCTTGTGGAGACAACTCCTAGGTGGAGTTCTTTGTAAGTTGAGAAGCTAAGGGCTTGGGGTCTTCGGTAGACCAAACTTGTACGGCATCCTAGGTGGATAGTGGAAACCCTTCACGGAGGTGAAGGCCGGGACTAGAGCGGTGGCTCGAACCTCGAAACAAATCATTTGTGTTTGTGATTTCCTTGCGTTATTCTTTCTTTACATTTCTCTTGCTTTATATTGTCTTCAACTATTTGCTTGAGAACTAACCCTTTACTTGTGCAATCTTCTCTTGTTTACTTTACTTGTTATATTTATTGTGTGTATTTCATCATAGCATTTATTCATCTCTTGATCGATCAAATCTCATACAACACGGTTGCATTGCGCACCTCTAACCCATTTTAAGGGGAATTGGGAGGAAGGAGTTCAGAACCTCTCACGGGGTATTCGGCTCTTAGTCGTGTTTTGAGAGATCGTTGCATCACTCATTCAATTAAGTTTAAAAAGATCATTAGATTAGTAATTACACCTATTCACCCCCTCTAGGTGTATTTCAATTGGTATCAGAGCTTGGTTACTAGGCTCTTGGCTTAACAACCCTAGAAAGATCCTAATATTGCTAATCATTTCATTCATTCTCACTTAGTAAAGATGGCCGATGGTATTAAGACACCCCCTAAGTTTGATGGACTTAACTTTCCCATATGGAAGGTTAAGATGACCGTGTTTTTGCAATCTCTAGGTAGCCGAGTTGCAAAGGCCGTGACCAAACCTTTTAGTGCACCCCCCGGTGATGAATCCACTTGGTCCGAAATAGAGACCAAAGAATTTGATGCCAATGCTAGGGCTCACTATGCACTCCTACAAGCCCTTAATGATGATGACATAGCTAGAGTTATTCATTGCAAGTCCGCATATGAAATTTGGACACATTTACTAGTTACACATGAAGGGACCTCACAAGTGAAGAGGGCTAAGATTGACCTTCTTCGGTCCCAATATGAGAATTTTTGCATGCAAGAAAATGAAACCATAGATGATATGGTTACAAGATTTACAAAGATTACTAATGGACTTTCTTCTCTAGGTGATGCTATTGATAACGATCAAAGAGTAAGAAAGATCATCCGGGCTCTTCCTCCTTCATGGGAAGTAAAAGCAACAACCTTAAAGGAACTCAATGATAAGGAGGAGATGGAGCTAATTGGTCTCATTGGGAACCTCAAAACCCATGAGATGGAGAGGAAAGTGAGGGAGGACATGGCTCCTTCCAAGAAGAAGACTATAGCCTTCAAAAGCCAATCCACACACTCCGACGAAGACGATGAAGAAGAAGATGACGAAGAGCTCTCACTTCTTGTCAAGAATGTCCGGAGGACGTACAACAAGGTGAAATTCCAAGGTAGAAGGAGATGGCAAGGAGGCAAAGAAGAAAGAAAGATCATATGCTTCAATTGCCAAAGACCGGGACACATAGTGGCGGAGTGTCCGGATAAAGTGAAGCCCTCCACCTCAAAGAAGCCTCACAAGAAGAAGGCAATGAAAGCTACATGGGATTACGAGAGCGAATCCGAGGAGGAGATTGATACCGCCAATATGTGCTTCATGGCAAATGAAAGCACAAGCAAGGTAACCCCTTCCACTTCTCCTAATGATGAACTTTCTATGGATGAGTTAGGAGAAGCTTTTGTAGAATTATCTCATAATTATGACTTCTTAAAGAAAAAGTATTTAAAAATGAAAAAGGAAAATGAATCTCTTAGTCTTCAAGTTATAAATCTTTCTAAAGAAAATAATGACTTGCATTCTACTTTGGTTTCCACTAAAAATGAATTTGATAAATATAAGACTTCTTGTAAAGGCAAGTCCCCATTTGTTGATGCTAATGAGATTACCATGCTTAAGGAAAGAATAGATTCTTTAAGTATTGTTTTGAAAAAGTGTAGTGAGTTTGATAAGAAGAAGTTAGAGGCCATGTTTCCTAAGAAACAAGCCTCTAAGAAAAATGTTCATAATGCTCATGCTCATGTTCATACCACACAACCTTTACATCGTGGCAAACCCCCAAAGCATGCTCACACTTCACACACTCATCATGCATTCATGTATGGAAGAGTGTTCTCATGTTCACATTGTGGGCGGAAAGGACACTTAGCCAATTTTTGCTATGATAGACTAAGTGCATCTTTTCATAATGTTTGGGTTCGAAACACTAACTTTCAAGGACCCAAGAAAGTTTGGGTACCAAAGTCAACAACTTTGTTAAATGATATAGGTACCTTCCAAAGCCCAACGACGTAGAGGATTGTGGTATCTTGATAGTGGTTGCTCAAGGCACATGACTTGGGATATCAACAACTTTGCAACCCTATCAAGATAGCATGAAGGTGGCACCGTCACCTTCGGAGATGACGCCAAGGGTAAAATCATCGGTATTGGTAATGTAAAACTTGGCACATCCCCTTTAATTGAAAATGTAGTTTTAGTTGACGGCCTCAAGCATAATCTCTTGAGTGTTAGTCAATTATGTGATAAAGGTTTTGATGTAGTTTTTGATAATGTTGTTTGTAAAGTAATTGATAGAATTTCTAATGCTTGTGTGTTTTCCGGTTTTCGTGAAAGTAATGTTTATATGATAGATATGTTAAATATGTCTTGTAATATAACATGTTTAAAAGCCCTCGATGACGACTCTTGGTTGTGGCATAGAAGATTAGGCCACATTTCTTTTGACCACATATCTAGGCTTAACACAAAGGAAATGGTGAAAGGTATTCCTTATTTGAATTTTGAAAAAGACCGAGTTTGTGACGCATGTCAATTTGGGAAACAAACTAAGTCTTCTTTCAAGTCAATTAAGGATATCATGACATCACGTCCTTTGGAGTTAATCCATATGGATTTATTTGGCCCTACACAAACCAAAAGTCTAAGTGGGAATAGATTTGCATTTGTTTTAGTTGATGATTTTTCACGTTTTACTTGGGTTTTCTTTCTTGAGCATAAAAATCAAGTATTTTCGTATTTCCAAACTTTTAAGAAAAGAGTTGAAAAAGAAAAGGATGTTTCGATTTTAAGAATAAGAAGTGATAGAGGAGGTGAATTCATTAACCAACCCTTTATCACTTTTTGTGAAGAACATGGAATAAAGCATGAACTATCTTGTCCTAGAACTCCACAACAAAATGGAGTAGTTGAACGGAAAATCGAACTTTGCAAGAGATGGCTAGGACAATGCTTAGTGAATACGGTCTACCACATTATTTGTGGGCCGAGGCCGTTAATACATCATGCTACATATCAAATCGTGTTTCTTGTGTAAAAATACTACAAAAACCTCTTTTGAAATGTACTTTTCTAGAAAACCAAATGTTTCATATTTCAAGGTTTTTGGATGCAAATGTTTTGTTTTAAATACAAAAGATAATTTAGGAAAATTTGATCCTAAATCTTATGAGGCTATATTTGTGGGTTATTCTAGTACTAGTAAGGCTTATAGAGTCTTCAATAGGTCATCATTGACTATTGAGGAATCTATACATGTTAAGTTTGAGGAATCTAACTTGTTTGTTAAGAATGTTGTAGAAATAGATGCTTTGCATGAAGGCTTGGAGAAAGTGACCTTGGAGGATACACCTACTATGGGAGACAAGCCAAAGGATGATGAAGGAAGTGAAGCTAAAATACAAGAGGCTCAAGGAAATGAAGATCAAACAAATGGAGAAGAACCCACTCAACAACTTCTAAAGGATTGGAGATACAATCCACATCATCCCAAGGACCTCGTCATAGGTGATGTATCAAAAGGGGTAACAACTCGCTCTAAACTTCATGACTATTGTGGACATTATGCATTTATTTCTCATGTTGAACCCAAGAACGTCCTCGAAGCCGAGGCCGATTCATATTGGTTGCTTGCTATGCAAGAGGAACTCAATCAATTTGAGCGCAACCAAGTTTGGCACCTTGTTCCTAGGCCCCACGATAGACCAACAATTGGTACTAAGTGGATCTTTAAGAACAAGTTGGATGAATCGGGTAACGTTGTTAGGAATAAAGCTAGGTTAGTTGCCCAAGGTTACACTCAAATCGAAGGAATCGATTTTGAAGAAACCTTTGCACCCGTAGCACGGCTTGAAGCCATACAGATGACACTAGCATTTGCCTCATATAAAGATTTTAATTATTTCAAATGGATGTTAAAAGTGCTTTTCTAAATGGTTTTATTGAAGAGGAAGTGTATGTTGAACAACCCCCCGGGTTTGTTGATCCTACACATCCGAATTTTGTTTTTAAATTAGATAAAGCTCTTTATGGTTTAAAACAAGCCCCTAGGGCTTTGTATGAAAGACTTTCTTCATTTTTGATTTCAAATGGTTTTAAGAAAGGTAAAATTGATACAACCTTGTTTACAAAACATGTAGAAAATGATATTCTTATTGTGCAAATTTATGTAGATGATATTATTTTTGGTTCTACTAATGAATCTCTTTGCCAAGCTTTTGAATCATGCATGAAGGATGAATTCGAAATGTCTATGATGGGGGAACTCAACTATTTTCTTGGACTCCAAATCAAGCAAAGGAAGGATGGGATCTTCATCAATCAAGCCAAATACACAAAGGAACTAATCAAAAGGTTTGGGCTTGAAGAATCTAAAGTAAGCAAAACTCCCATGGCAACAACTACCAAGCTTGACAAGGATGAACAAGGTAAAAGTGTAAACATTAAACTTTATAGAAGCATGATAGGTAGCTTGCTTTATTTGACGGCTAGTAGGCCGGATATTATGTTTTCCGTTTGTCTTTGTGCACGTTTTCAATCTTGTCCTAAAGAATCTCACATAATTGCGGTTAAACGCATAATTAGATACCTAAAGGGCACTATTGAAATGGGTTTGTGGTATCCGAAAACCGGCCAATTTTCAATGACGAGTTTTTCGGATGCCGACTATGCGGGTTGTAGGGTAGATAGGAAGAGCACAAGTGGAACATGTCAATTCTTAGGTAATTGTCTTGTATCTTGGTCTTTCAAAAAGCAAAATTCGGTAGCCCTTTCAACCGCCGAAGCGGAGTATGTTGCAGCCGGAGCTTGTTGTGCACAAGTTCTTTGGATGAAACATACTCTCCTTGACTATGATTTACACTTTGATCATGTTAAAATATTTTGTGATAATACTAGTACTATTCACATGACAAAGAATGCAAATCAACATAGTAAAACCAAACACATTGACATTAGGTATCACTTTCTTAGAGATCATTATGAGAAAGGTGATATTGATATTGATTATGTTTCTACCGATTTTCAACTTGCCGATATTTTTACTAAACCTCTAGATTATGCTAGATTTTCATTTATTTCTGGTGAGTTGAATGTTTGCATGATAGATTCTTAAATATTTCTATTTTGGTATTTGTTTGTTTTGATTTTAACCCTTTTTGATGTATGACAAAAAGGGGGAGAAAAAGAAATAAGTTTGCTTATAGTTTGAGTTTTGTTTATTTACTTGAGTTTTGGGAGAAAAAGATTAAAACTATAAGTTTAAGAGAAAAAGTATAAGTTTAATTGGTATATAAGATTAAGTTTGATTTCAATTGGTACTTAAGTTTTTGACAAAAATATTGTGTTTTCAATGTTTTCAATGCTTCATGTATCTCACTCATAGTTATTTTTTTACATAGCATTGTTTGAGGGGAGCTTTCCAAGCTCTTCTTCCTTTATTTGTTTAAATAACTTATATGTTTTGTCATCATCAAAAAGGGGGAGATTGTTGGCCCAAGGTTACAATCACCCGTCTTTAGTGTGTTTTGATGATTACAAAACATATTAGTTATTTGTACTAATATTATTTGTTGTTTAAGTGTGTTTCAGGTTTTCTATCTTGCATAGGTGTTTTCTTCCCTAAAGGAAGGTGACTTGGACTCAAGATAACTCCAATTGGGCTCAAGATGCAAAATTGAAGATCAAGTGGAGAAAGCCCTCTTGAAGCCTTGAAGTCCTTAGAACTTTGTAAGAATAAAATGTTAAAGTTTGAGTATATGATATTTGGCTTTAGGATACACACACACACACTTTTCCCTTTACAAAATTCTATTTTAAAAATGTTTGTTTCTAAGTTTTATGCCTAAGTTTATATATACATGTATCCAAACTTTTTACAAAGTGAATATCTTGTTTAAAACATGTGTATAGACTATTTTTGCATAATACTTAGTTATAAGTATCTCAAAATATTTTCTCACAAAATTTCCAACTCCAAAAATCTGCCAGATTTCCCTGTTTCAGGTTGACCGGCCGACCGCCCGGTCGACCGGCGCCTGTGTCAGGACGTGCACGTTTGTGCACGTCTGTCGGTCGACCGGCCCGGTCGACCGACTGTAAGCAGGCCACTCTCGGTTTGTTTCGGTCGACCGCCCGGTCGACCGGTATAAGGAAACTGTGTTTCCTCAAAGAGGTCGGTCGACCGGACGGTCGACCGGAGCGCCAACGGCTCTTTGCCAACTAGGCAAACGGTCGACCGGCCGGTCGACCGTTACGCCTGCAAGAGCCCAACGGCTCTTTCCTCTTTGGGCAAGTCTGAAAAACTGTTTTCTTTTTCTTCTTTAACAGAGTTTTAGAGAGTTGTTGGAGGCCTTTTGCAGGTCAAATTAGGTGAAAAGAAAAGAGTTTTAACCTATTCTCTCCCTATAAATAGAGGGCAATAGGTCTTTGTTATTTACCTAGAAAAATCCTTGGTTTCATTGTTTTCAAGAGAAAGAGAAAAATTGTTTCAAAGCTTTCATTTCCAACTCTTTTAAAGTTTGTTTTTCAGTTGTGTTTGATTGCCAATATCACTCTACAACTGAAGTTTTCTCACCACACTTCATAGAGCCAAAAGTCCATTACTCATACTATAGAGAAGTTGTAAAAAGAGTGAGAGTGTTGTAAAAGAGTTTGAGAAAGAGTTTTGTGATCTAGAGGAGATCACTATTGTTCTTGTTATCCTTATTCTTGTGGAGACAACTCCTAGGTGGAGTTCTTTGTAAGTTGAGAAGCTAAGGGCTTGGGGTCTTCGGTAGACCAAACTTGTACGGCATCCTCGGTGGATAGTGGAAACCCTTCACGGAGGTGAAGGCGGGGACTAGAGCGGTGGCTCGAACATCGAAACAAATCATTTGTGTTTGTGATTGCCTTGCGTTATTCTTTCTTTACATTTCTCTTGCTTTATATTGTCTTCAACTATTTGCTTGAGAACTAACCCTTTACTTGTGCAATCTTCTCTTGTTTACTTGTTATATTTATTGTGTGTATTTCATCATAGCATTTTATTCATCTCTTGGTCGATCAAATCTCATACAACACGGTTGCATTGCGCACCTCTAACCCATTTTAAGGGGAATTGGGAAGAAGGAGTTCAGAACCTCTCACGGGGTATTCGGCTCTTAGTCGTGTTTTGAGAGATCGTTGCATCACTCATTCAATTAAGTTTAAAAAGATCATTAGATTAGCAATTACACCTATTCACCCCCCCTCTAGGTGTATTTCAGCTATCAATTAAAAGTAAAAGCCAATAATTTTTTTAGGTAAATACTAAAACTATTTTTCAATATAGATACCAAATTTGAGAATAATACCAATTTAAGCTAGTTGATACCAATATTGAAAAAGTTAGCGTATATTAACACGGAGTATTTTTCATCATAAAGAGTGAGAGTAAGATATCAATTGAAACTAAACTAATTGAAACATAAAACAAGATTTTTTTCTTCCCCTTTATGAAATACCAATAAAAATAATATAAAAGCCTATATATAATACCAATTGAAAAAATAATTGACATTAAGAACTAAATCAAGCTTAATAAGAAATAATTTGTGCTAAAAATGTATAATATATATGTTAAAAGCACAAGAAAAATATTTATATGTATGTACAGAGCAAAATAATTTAGATATGATCCATACAAAAAAAAACATGAGCATACAAAATGAATTTTCATTTAAAAATTATGCATATCTCATAATTGAAGTACATTTTGATACCAATTGTAAGTGAAATATGAAGTGCATTTTGATATAAAAAAATACCAATTGAAATTAATGCATAAGCTTGTAAAGATACTAATTAACATTTAAAATTAAGTCAAGCTTAGCATAAACAGTTTGTGCTTAAATAAAATATATGACATGATAAAATAAGCACAATCTAAATCATATATATGTATGTATGAAAATAGAAATACCACTTGAAATTTGATGCATACATATATCGGAAAACAAATATAAGCATACAAAAAATAAAATTAATGAAGATCATGTATCTCTCATACCTACCACCCTATTCATGCACACGTTTGAAAGATATTCAATAAGGTACACAAGACATGGTCGCCCAACCATCCGCCCTTTGATGGTAGGAGTTTTCAAAAAATAGGATTTGAAAATATTAACATATTTGAAAATCACTACCAAATTGAAGAATATGAAAATAGTTTTATGATAATTAAAAACTAGTACGAATTCTTCAAAAAAGGAATAAAAACATAAGTATATCTCATGATAACATACTAAATACACAATAATTGACACTCAAAATCCATAAGACTCAAAAATGTGCTCATGAAATAAAGTCATGAGTAAAAAAAATGTGAGTGTATAAAAATCATGTAAATGACAAATTCATGAAAATAAACATGAAAATCATCAAAACTAAAATTTTTATCAAAATTAAACAAGCTTCAAGGTATATATATGTTTTGTCGAAACTAAAAGTATACATACATATCCCAAAAACAAATAAGTTCATAATAAAATTTTATATGAAGGTAAGTGACTCTAGGATATACATGTGCATCTATTAGTTATAGACAAAATTGACATATACATGAAGCTAAACACAGTTTTATGAAAACATGTACAGAAATAGGGAATACA
This sequence comes from Agave tequilana, assembly GCA_038442645.1. Taxonomy (NCBI): domain Eukaryota; kingdom Viridiplantae; phylum Streptophyta; class Magnoliopsida; order Asparagales; family Asparagaceae; genus Agave; species Agave tequilana. The sequence continues at coordinate 28,643 of JAVJIF010013282.1, read as the reverse complement.
AGTTAAGATACAAGGATCATTAAAATAAGGTTATACAAGTACATCTAATGGGTACAAATGAGCAGTATTGCACAAACACATGATAACCAAATGTGGCTCACTAGTTGTACAAGTATAAACACAAGTTTTAATGACAATAATGTCCAAACAAGTAATCAATACATGAAGTATAAAAACATAAAACATATATGATCATTAGGTTAAATGCACGTGTTTTAAAATTAGGATATACATAATAGCTAAACTATAGTGAGAACACAAAAATATAAGTATATATGAATATGGGTGTGTCTCAAAGACTATCTATGTATATTACACGCTAATAACATTACATTTAACATAATGAGGATTAAAATCAAAACATGCTAAAAACTTTCATATGAAAGCATGTAAACAAAAATGGGAGTTAGAGATAGTTATCAAAATCAATGAACCAATCTTTTGGTCTTCAAGCTATGGTGGTCCTCCCACCAAACATCTCTTGAAAGTGATGCATCCAAAATATGATCTTTAGGATCGCATCCATCATCAAGGCACTAATACCCTCACGTCAAGTGAGAGCCTTCACCTACATCAAATAAAATAGGGGTAGCTTTTGGTACCCATATATTTTTGGGTCCATGTGGTTAGCACCTTTCTTAACCCAAGCAAACTCATTTGCAAAATTTGAATTATTAATTCTATCATGACAAAGCTTTGCCAGGTTGCCCGTACGTCCACAATGTGTACAAGTGTACGTATGAGCATACAAATCATGTGTGTGAGCATGATAACTATGTGTATGTCATGATTTGTGTGCATGCATAGACGGAGCATGTTTCTTGCGAAACATGGATTTCAATCTTTTGTGATCCATGACACAATGGCTCAAAATGGAGCCCAAACAATCTACACTTTTTTCGGTATGCAAATATCATTTTCAATTATTGAAGAAGAAGTGGACTATGCATTCTTATCAGTAGAGGGTATAACAATGGAATCATGACAAGAATGAGAAGCCAAATCATTTTTCAAAGAAATATTTTCATTTGAAACAAATTCCAATTCTTTTGAAATCAAAGCAATTTTATTTTTCAAAGAATTGTTCGCTTTTAAAACAAAATCGAGTTTTGAAGACAAAACCTCATTATTCTTCAAAACATCATCATAATCATTTTTATTCTTTAAAATTTGTTTTATTTTAAAGCAAGATCAAGTTGAGTTTTCAATGAATCCCTTTTATTGAAAGCCTCAACCCTTTCTTGTAAAACCATGTTGAGCTTTGAAAACAAGTTTTTATTTTCTTCTTTTAAATCAAAACTTTTCTTTTTTCAAAAGTTTATATTTATTTAACAAGTTTTCACAAAATAACGAAAGTCTTCATTTAAAGCATAGACATCCATAGCATTATTATCACATGAAAAACTAGTACTATCATCTAGTTGAGTGTCTGATTTTACCTCAAGAGAGTTAATCCTTTGGACCATGAAGCAAGCTTGGTCGGACTCTTTCCACTAGACTCCTTCTAACATAGTTTGTCGTTTATAGGTCAGGAGTCAGGAGATGTCAATGTGTTCCATGCTGCAAAAAAAAAAAATCACAATGAGAAACAATAGAAAGACGCTCTTTGCTAAGTGTGTGCATAAGTGCCTCTAAGGCATGTGCATTCGCCTTAATGTACTTGTCATTACCAAAGTAGATTTTTTTTGGTAGTGGCAAGATAAACAAGATATGCACTCATCTTAAACTTTCACATATCGATGTCGTAAACATCATACATGGGAGGGGCAAGGAAATCCATGAGTGTAAACTAATATGTGTGTAATGCAATACTAGATTTGCTATCCAAGGATCTCACTCCTAGGTGGTTAAACCAAATATCAGGAGCGTAGACTCTGATACCAATTGAAATACACCTAGAGGAGAGGTGAATAGGTGTACTAGCTAATCTAGGACAAATGATGCGGAATTAAAAACTTAATTGCAAACACACTATGTGTAACTAAGAGTGAGCCCGAATTCACCGTGAAGGGCTCTGGAACTACTCCTCAAGATTCTTCTAGATTAAGAGTTGAGGTGCTTTAATAAGCTCTCGTGGTTGAATACAAGTATGGGCACACACAAACAATATCTAGCATATGAATATCAACAATGTAAAGCAATACAAAATATAAGAGAGATAGAGTTGAGATATGTGGATCAAACGCAAACGCCAAGATATATTTCGAGATTCGAGCCATTGCTTTACGTTCCAGCCTTTACAAAGAAAGATTTCCACTACGTCCACACAGGACTTTCCACAAAGGGACCTTCACTGAGAAATTACAACTCAACACCAGGAGTACACAACTCCTCTCTCTAACACAAACCTCTACATAAGAGGTGGGCACCTAGCTAAACACAAAGCAAAGGGAAATACACTTGGTGATCACAGAGATCACAAACAATCTCTCTTGGTGATCTTAAAAGATCACAAACAATTTTCTCACAATACAAAAATCCCAAAGATAGATTTGAGATGTTAAAGTATTTGAAAATAAAACAACAAAGAAAATACATGGAAAAAACTTATTGATGGATATATAAAATAAAGAACAAAATAGAATTCCCAAAAACTTGATTTTCTTTGATTTTTCAAAACTTTGAAAACAAATAAAGATAGAGAATTTTGGCACAAAAACTCTTTTGAAAACTTTGTTAAAAATACTTGAGAAGGTGAAAAAAAATTGCTCTCAAAAATCTTAGTTGAACAGGCCAAGGGAACCCATATTTATAGAATTCTCAAAATATAATCGTTGGGGTCCAGATCAGGTAAAAACTGACCGTCGGTCGACCGGCCAACGGTCAGATTTTTGACTATTGGGGCTGTCGATCGACCGGCCGGTCGACAGCCCCAAGGCAATTTGCCTATCGATCGACCACCCGATCGACCGAGGCCAGAACCAAAGAGTGAACTCTCTGGTCGGTCGACCGCACGGTCGACCGGGGCCAGATCCAGAGAGCAAGCTCTCTAGATCAGTCGACTGGCCATAGGGCAAGGCAAGTTGTTCACGTTTGTGCACATCAGTCGACCGCCCGGTCGACTGAGCTCTGGTTCGGTCGACCGATCGGTAGACTGCCAGAGGTCTCAGGCTAGGTTTTTTAGATTTGAAAACTTGATCTTTTAATACCTATAAAATCCCATAAAATCACATAAAATCCACAAAAATAAGTTCTTATAAATATTTGAAGAACAAATATATGTGACTAAATTTCAACAAGTATTTCAAACAATTTGAACTATTTTGAGACATAGAATTTTAGCTTTAAACCAAAAACGGTATTTATCAAAACATGGATTTTGAAATGAAAATCCATTTTCTCCAAAACATAAATAAAAAAATATGATATAAAACATTTTTGATGCATATTGTGTATGGATAGAATCTAATACACATGATAAATGATATATCTATGTTTTTGATAATAAATCCAAAGTTAAGTTTTGTTAAAAACAAAACTTGAAACCATGAGCTAGATATACATCAAATTAAGTTTTTTAGACAATTTGAACTAAACAATGTGTATGGATGAATCCACTATACATATAAATCATGTAAACTTCTTTTGATTCTATCTATTCATGAAAACGATAAATGTATACTTGAAAATTCAAAATCGGTTAAATCAGAAATAAAACTATTTAAACTTTTGTGTGTGTGAACTTGAGCATGTCAACACTAGCTTATCTTTACATAAGATCTAAAAATAAAACTAAACTAAACAAACCGAAGTCTTCTTGTAGAACTGCTTCTCAAGCCAACTTGATCCAAACACGATCCAAAAGGGCTTGACTCCAACCGAGTGCTTGATACTATCTTGACGCGCGAGCTCTTGAATCATCATGTGTTAGCTCCAAACTTGACTTTGAATCCTTGTTGAAGCTAATCACCTACTAAGATCTTGATAATTATCTGAAACTTATTAAACACAAGATCATTAGCAAACTAACCTTCGTAAGTTAGTCATCATCAAAACTAAGGTGAAAAGCCTCTAGGCCAACATATGTTTTGATCTTAGTTCTGAGCTCTGAATGTATATAAGTTTTGAGCTTTGAATGTATAAGTTTTGAGCTCTGCATGTGTCAATTTTGAGCCCTAGATGTTACAATTTTGAGGTTTGAATGTATCAATTTTGAACTTAATTTGAGCTTTGAATGTATAAGTTTTGAATGACTCGGTTCTGATCTTTGAAAGTATCAGTTTTGAAGTTTGAATGTATCAGTTTAGAGCTTTGATTGTATCGGTTTTGAGCTTTGAATGTATAAGATTTGAGCTCAGTTTTGAGCAGCGACTGTATCAGTTTTGAGGTTAAAATATATCAGTTTTGAACTCAGTTTTGAGCTTTGAATTTATTGATTTTGAAGTTTGAATATACAAGTTTTGAGTTTTGAAAATATCAGATTTGAGCCCAGTTTTGAGCTTTGCAAGAAAAACCAAAACTTGTATCGGGATATTCTCACCATGGAGTGATTACTGAGATCTTTTATATTTCTTTTGAAATTAAAACTCTTTCTTTAAATTTTTTTATTTAAAATCCTTCTTCAGTCCCCCTCAAAACAAACAAAACTTGAAGGAAGAGGGGAGAGGAGTTCCCCTCTTCATTCTCTCTTCCTTTCTCCTATTCCCTCTTCCTCTCTCTTCCAGAAACAAATAGGCCCTTAATAATTAATATTATTAATTAGCTTTCAAGTGTAAATATAAGTAAATAATTGAAAAATTATTTTAAGTATCAAAATAAACAAATTAAAATTGTCAAGCGGCTACATACTAAGAATGCTTTCCCTTGAAATCTCACTTATAGGGATGACTGACTAACTCAATGGGGATTAGGAGTCTCATATCTAATTAAGGGCATGTTTGGTTGTCGTAAGTCGCAAACTCTTTTACAGTTCTAAGTGAGTTACATACAAATAAGTTTTACGATATTTGATTGGTAATGTGTAAGTCGTAAGTGAAAAGTTGGCAACAAAGTTAATTATTGGTGAATAAAAATTTTAAATAATTAAAAATAAATAATTAAAAATAAAATAAAGTAAGAATATAACTAAAAATAATAAATATTAAATATTAAAAAATATTAAATATTAAATAACTGAAAACAACTAAATATTGAATATTAAATATTTAAATATATAAATAAAATTAATAAAAATTAAAAATAAATAAATATTAAATAACTAGAATAAATTTAATACTATATTAAATAATAATAAATATAAAAATAGTAAATATTTAAAATAAATATATTAAAATTTTAAAAAATTAAAACAAATAATAAAAAATTATTAAGTTAATTTAAATATTACTAATCTAAAATAATAAGTAAGAAAAAATTAAGTGGAATACATTATATTAATTTAGAAATAAAAAATTAATCTAGTAAAAAAGATTTTAATATTAAAAATATTTTAATTATTAATAAAATCTTTAATCTAATAATTATATGTAATCTAATAATTAAAAAAGAATTTCTCATAATCTAAAAGATTATCTAATAATAAAAAATATCTAGCTAATTGCAATTAACTAGCAGCAATGCAAATTTGTGTGACCACAAAATTAACTGTTGTGCTGCAAGTGTGTTGTTAGTGTGATTTGCATAACCATAAAGTTAACTATTTGTGTGCAAGTGGATTGTAATTGGGATGCAAGTGCATTTTATGACTAACGGTCCAAACAAACGTCGTAAGACCGTAAGTCACAAATGACACTTGCAACTTGTAGCCTTTTACGTTGAAACCCACACCACCTACGTAGACAAAATCATCATTACAAGATTGATGTAATACCCTATGAAACAAAATCTCTTGATTAAATAGTATTTTTTTTTAAACTAAAAAAAAGGAGAAAAGGCATTAGCCACTATCATTTAAATGAACAGTTTGATACATCCATAGGCAAGGACTAGGGGTGGCAATGGGGCCCGATGAATCGATCCAAATTCGACCTGAGTTTTTGGTTTGATTCCTTAAAATCAGAGTCGATAGCTTGTTGCGTGGGGTATGGATCTTGAAAGTAGATCTGAGTCATTATTGGATCTAGATATGAATCCCCTTGAGGATTCAAACCTGGGAACCCATGTAAATATTTTTATAGTTTAATTCACTTAGTTCAATCTAAGTAATTTTTTTCTTCAAGTATGATTTATATAAGATAGTTTGTTGTGTTTAATGTATGTTAAATATTTCTAGAAAAGATAAAATGAATAGCATATTGGAGTAAGAAGATCTTCCAATTCTTATTTGCTTCTTGTTGAAAATTTCATATTTAAAAATAAATATTGGATTTGAATAATCCAAAATCTGAACCAGATTCGATAACATACTAGGTTCTCATCAGTAAATAAATCCTAGTTTATTTAGTGGGTTTGAACCCTCATGTGGATCTAATAATTTGTAAGGATCCAAATGTGAATTGTGTAGGAATAAATCATCCTCTTCTTCTTCTTTAGGTCTTGCAAATTTTTTAGATGAAAATTTTCGGTATAACCACCTACATTGCTTCATAATTAGAAAAAAAACTTAACTTCATAAATTATTCACTACAAACTCATCCATGTTAGCATAAATTGAGTCCTCTCAGCCACCACTTTTTTATATATTTTCATTTCCTCTTTCACCCTTCTTATCGACTCACGTTGCTCTCTCCTCAACTCTGACCCCGATGCAGAGTAATTCATGGGTCAACCTCCACGGTCAGGTCACCGTGGGAGTTGGAAGGAGGGCGAAGAGCCCCCTCCCTGGGGTCTCATGGAGCATAGCTCCTGGACCAATTTTTTTTTTTTGGACGATTTTTTACAGATCTCGTTTGCTCGTGCTCGTGATGAGTTTTGTTTGAGTTGTGATCGATTTGGTATTTAAATCTAGAAAAAATTGGAGACTATTCGATGCCGGTGAATGGGGGTCTGCTAATGTGGTGATGCTGCTATGATACTCATGATCGCAGTCCTTTGTGAGGACTGTGATTATGATCATAGTGCTTTATTAGAAGACGCGATGATAGTTACAGTCCCTTTATTAATTGAAAATTAGGACATTTTGTAAGGACTGCGAACTTTTGTCCCAGTCCTAATATATATGGGCTGAAAAAATTTGTTTTTTTGAGGGCTGCGATCATAAACATAGTCCTAATAAAGACTAAAAAATAAGGCATTTTTGTGAAGATTGCGATCATGGTCGCAGTCCTATAAAGACTCAAAAACATGTCCTAATAATGAGGACTGTGATCATGATTGCGGTCTTATAAAAACTAAAAAAATATAACATTCTTGTGAGGACTGCGATCATGGTCGCAGTCTTCATAAAGACTCAGAAAGATGGTATTTTTGTGAATAGGGTACCAACATTCCACATTTTCGAAGCGATCTGCTTTTTTCGAAGCGGTTACTGCAGGGCATTTGCGTCTTTCGTCGCTGAGGAGCACTTCTACGTTTGACACATGGGTGCACCTAGTTGGTTTAAAAAAAGAGATGGTTGAAACGAATAAAATTGTGAAGCTGAGTGTTTCCTAATTACGTTTGCATAGGCGGCTGTAGCAAAATCTCCTTTTTAGATTGCACTGAAAAGTATTACGTTAGAAGCCAATAATTTTGCCACTGCATTGAACATGGAATAATGTTAGCTTATAAAATAATCATGTTCTTCACATTAAAGAGCTACGCTTACTATGAGATTTCATATATATATATATATATATATATATATATATATATATTATATATATATATATATATATATATATATATATATATATATATAGGGACACACACACCACAATTATTTTACAATATTTCTTAGAGATTGCACAAACAAGATCAATGTCCATCTAGTAACCATCCATTATTACAACAATTATTAAAACAATAATTTTTAGGGTCTTTAGCAAATATATCCTTATGTTTTAAAGATATTACATATATATCCTTATGTTTTAGAGATATCAGCGACAACACAAATTTCTCAAGTTTACGAGGTGTGCACAGCACATGCTCGAGAGGGAATTCTTCCTAGAATGTTAATAAGGGAATGCAAATGAAAAATAATAATAATAATCAAGAGGACCAAATATAAGAAAAGCAACATTTGTTCAAAACTAATATTAAGGGTATTATGTCCTTATATATTTTCAACTAACACTGTTTGAATTCTAGATAACAGAGGGACAAATATGCAAATTAAGGTGAAAACACAGGGACACTTCTGACAATATTCATAAGACAAGGAGAAATATGTAATATCTATAAAACTAAAGGAGATATTTGCTAAATTATCTAATTTTTTATTTGATTATGTGTATTTATTCAAGATGGGAACAGATCTCTTTTATCATCCACACATGTGACCTAATTTGCATTAAGATTATGGTCACATATTGTGTGAACTTCTTTGTTAATAGAATATGATCAATTTTCATATTATGGATATTCCCATTAATAGTATTTAATTAATATCATGAACTAATTTGCAAATTTTCATTTAATTTATTTTTGGCGGATTTCGTTTCAGTCACTTAAGTCACACTGTAATTCAGAAAAAACTCGCTCGCATAATTTTATTCGCTTCAGCCACCTCTTTTTTTTTAAAGAAAGGATGTGCGCCTAGCGTTGAAGCGCTCATCAGCGGCGAAAGATGAAAATGCCCCTAAGTAATCACTTCAAAAAAAGCGGACAGCTTCGAAAATGCCATATTTTTGAAGACTGCGACTATGATCACAGTCCTCACAAAATGATCGCAGTATAGAGGACTGTAACTATGATCACAATTCTGACAAAAAAGCCTTATTTCTGAAGATTACGATTATGGTCGCATTCTTCAGAAAATGAGCATAGTCTTATATTTTAGCACTGCAATCATGATCGCAATCCTCACAAAATCACTATTTATGAGGACTGTGACCATAATCACAGTCCTTACCAAAATGTCATGTTTCTGAGTCTTTATAGGATTGCAACTATGATTTCAGTTCTCTTTATTAGGACTGCGACCATGTGTTGGAATCTCAGCAACAGAGAACAGCAACACAAGAAAATTGTCACCAAACGCACGAACAAACAAACAAAAGAAAGAAAGTGAGAACACACGAATTTAACAAGGTTCGACAATTGTCTACGTTCTCGGGCCAATTGTTAAATCAATCAAGTATAAGATACAATAGCAAGGGACAAGACCCCTCTTTATATAGGCACAGAGTCCAAGAAGTAAAGGAAACTCAGAACTCTGAATTTGGATTAGAAACAAATTCAGAAACGGGTTCGCCCAGAGGCAAAATACTATCGATAACCCGTTTGGCCTGTCGACAGCCTCTAACAAACCCAACTCTCGGGAAAATGCTGTCGATAGTCCAAGGGGCCTGTCGACAGCCAAAAACCAATTCTGCTCTCTGGAAATAGCTGTCAACAGCTCTTCTTTGCCTGCCATCGACAGCCCGGTTCACCTATAGACACGTATCAGGGTATTTGCACTTCTGTTTTCTCCGCGCTTCATCAAACTCCATACTATCTTCTCCGATGAGTTAAAAAAACTCTAATAAGATTTTACACTCTCTCCCAACAATTCTCCACCTTGGTGAAAATTTCTCAAATCTGAGCCAAACACAACATAATACCATGTCTACTCCATCGGGCTGCACCAGTGTGGTTGCCTACGTACACCCTGCACAGGGGATTAAGTCATCTGTAGTTCATCCAAACGAGCTCCATCGAGATCAAGCAACTGGAAGGATATGTAGTAACTCCTTGTAATGTGCAAACTTCACTCCCGGAATAACCTTGATAAGCATATCGATAGGATTCTCCTTCGTGTGAATCTTCTATAACTCGATGTCACCCTCATCAAGAATCTCCCTAACAAAGTGGAATCTGATGTCGATGTGCTTCGTGCTTGCATGATATATCTAGTTCTTTGCGAAATAGATAGCACTCATGCTATCACAATTGATCTTCAACAGATCCTAATCAATTCCCAAGTCATCGAGCAACCCTTGAAGTAAATTGTCTCCTTCATAGCCTCCATCTGGCCATATACTTAGCCTCCGTAGTAGACAATGTGACAGTAGCTGTAGAGTAAAGCGCCAGCTGACTGGTGTTTGGGACATTGTTAACACATATCCCGTTGTAGAGTGGCGTTTGTCGAGATCTCTAGCGTAGTCGGAATCAACGTATCTGGTATTCTCCTGCTTACTTGTAAAATCCTTCTTGAATACTAAATCAATATCTGTGGTACTTTTGATGTACCGTAGAATTCACTTCACTGCCTCCCAATGAACCCTGTCAGGATTGTGCGTGTATCTACTTACCATTAAGACAGCTTGTGATAAATTGGGCCTCATATACGCCATTGCATATATTAAACTACCAACCGCATAGGATATGTGAGTCATGTACTCACGCTCTTCAACAGAAGTAGGAGACATAGTAGCCTTTAACTTGAAATGAGTGACCAATGGTGTACTTACAGATTTCGTATCGTCATTGATGTTGAATTTCTGAAGTACCTTCTTCAAATACCCCTTTTGCATCAAGCTAACCTCGCCACCTTTTCGGTCTCACTCAATCTCCATGCCTAGCACCTCTTTGCTTCATTCAGACCCTTCATCTCGAATTCAGAAGACAAGTCTTTCTTCAGTTTATTAATTGTAGATCTGCTCTTGAAAGCGATGAGCATACCGTCCACATACAACAGTAGATAGATGTACTCTCCACTCAGTAACTTATTGTAATACACACATGGGTCGTAAAAGCTTCGTGTGTACTTCTTGCCTCTTATGAAACTGTCAAAATGTTTGTACCACTGCCTTGATGGTTGCTTTAAATCATAAAGTGATTTCTTCACCTTGCATACCATATTTTTTTTTCTTGTAGTTTTGAACCCTGTCGACTGAGACGTGTAGATCTCCTCTTTAAGATTGCCATGGAGAAGGCAGTCTTCACGTCGAGCTGATCAAGTTTCAACACATACTCCAGTAAAATCTGAATAGATAGTGCTTTACAACGGGTGAGAATACTTCATTATAGTCAATGCCTTCTCGCTGCACGTAGCCTTCAGCTACCAATCTGGCTTTGTAGTGTACAATATCACCATCTGGAGATCCATGTTTCTTTTCAAATATCCACTTACAACTAATCGCCTTCTTTCCCTTGGGCAACCCTGACAGATCCCAAGTGTCGTTCTTGTGTAGAGAACTCATCTCCTCCATCATGGCATCCTTCCACATCTTGGACTCCGAACTGATTTCAGCTTCCCAGTATGTGAACGAGATTGCCTCCTCAACGACTAGGAGAGTATAGGCCACGATCATGTTAGTAGTGAGCCAACTGAACTTACGTGGATTTCTCAGGATTCTTCCAACTGTAATAGATTCATGGACATCACCCATAGCCTATCCTTGATCCTCATTATCATCAGCGTCCTGTTCGGCTACCTGATCACCACCCTGTGTCGCTGAGGGTATGACCAAAATGATACTGATCTGTATAGAGACGGTGAAGTAGCATCACCTTCCACCTGCTATAATATGCTGTCGGTCATCTGACCCTCCAACTGCTGAGAGTCTGTAGGCTTCACCATTGAGGCCTCGTCAAAATGAAGTCTCTGCTCAAGATAAATTTTCTGTCCTTTGGATCCCAAATTTTGTAGCTTTTTACTCCTTTCTTGAATCCTACGAGCACATTTTCTCGCCCTTGGGTTCAACTAGTCTTCCTTGATATGATAGTAGGTCAGACTCCCAAATAAGCCTTGTGAATCATAATCCTAAGCCATTTTTTTTGACCAAACCTATAGAGGAGTTTTACCTCCTATTGCAGACGAAGGCAACCTGTTAATAAGATGGCAAGCATATGCCAATGCCTTAGCCCAAAAAAAATCGATATACCGTCATTGGATAACATGCACCGGACCTTCTCTAGCAAGGTCTTATTTATCCTTTCAGCCGTCCTGTTTTGTTGCAGTGTTTTCCTTCTATGAAGTATCTTTCTATGCCCTTATTATGGCATAGCTATAGCAAAGGATCGCTTATATACTCTCCTCTGTTGTCGGAATGAAGTATCTTGATCTTTCTTCCCGTACTTTTCTCCATATTCTTCTTCCACTCCACAAACAACTCAGGACTTCCCTTTTGTGCTTCATGGTATACACCCAACATCGCCTAGAGTAATCATCTATAAAAGATATAAAGTAGTGGTTACCTCCAATAAATATCATCTTGGTAGGTCCCCAGATATCTGTGTGAACATAATTCAGAATCCCCTCGGTGCAATGAGTCGCAGTGCCAAATCTGACCTTAGTCTTCTTTCCGATGACGCAATGTTCACAAAATTTCAATTTGCAGGTACTGGCAGCTTTCAATAAATCTTGCTTTGCAAGAGTTTTCAAAGACTTTTCTTCTGTATGTCCGAGCCTCATATGCCAGAGTTGGGTGCAATCATTATCTGAATTTGTAGAAGTCACCACTTGCCCTATAACTGTATTACCTTTCAAGTAGTAAAGATTATTGCGTCGAACAACCTTCAAGACAACCATTTAGCCTTTAATCATCTTCAGAACGCCATCTCTAATAGATCTTCAAGACCCAATGCTTCCAAGACACCAATAGAGATAAGATTCCTTTTCAGTTGAGGTACATACCTCACTTTTAATTCTCGTGCCAACCCATCAAACATTTTGATATGGACCATACTTATCCCTTCAATTTTACATGGACGATCATTACTCATGACAACAGAATATCCATCTAGCTTCTCAAAGCTAGAAAAATGAATCCCTGTTGGGACATACAATGATAGGTAGCTCCTGTATCTAGTATTCACTCATAATCACTTGAATAACCAATAGTAGGAGTAGTGACTGAGAAAGAGAATACTGATGAGTTTAAGTCTGATCCACCTTCTTGTGAAGTACTATCCAATTGGGTATTGATCATCTTTGCAAAATTCTCTTTGGTCTTCGACTCTTTATTCTTATATTTAATTCTTGGACAATTAACCTTCCAATGCCCTAACTATTTATGCAAGGAGGGGCGCAGGATTTGCAGGTGTATGGCTCTGAGGAGTTGGAGGGAGCAAGGTGTGGTGAATGCTGTAAGAGGAGAAGGAGATGATCACGACATGTGCTCGCAAAGGGGATGGCCGAGAGGGAGGTTGACCAGGGAGAAGAGGGGGTTGCGTGTCGGGCTTGGTCGCGGAGGAAGAGGAGGCATCAATGCGGAGAGACAAAGTGCGTTCAAGGGGAGAGATCTTGCTGCGGTTGTTGGAGATGGGAAGAGTGCGACAGCAAGGGGAGGGAGGAGAAGAAAAGATTAGGGTTTGGAGTTAGGTTTTGGATTTGGGTTAGAGTTTAAGAGAGATTATATAGGGGGTGAATTGGGTTTTGGGTTAATGGGTAGAGATAATGGGTTAGTAGGCTAATGGGTATAGATAAAGGGTTATGGGTATATGGGTATGGGTAGGAATCAAGAAAAAGAAAAATACTATTACCACTAATAATAAATAAATACAATAATATTAATAATAATAGCAACAACTCTTATTAAAAATAATAATTACAATAATAACTATAATTAACATTAACAACAATAATAATACTAATAATAACAACAACAATAATAGTAAATAATAATAACACTGACAATAATACTGATAAATAATAACAACCCTGATAACAATAATATTACACTTTAATAATAATCATAATCATAATGATTATCAATAACAATAATAATTAACAACATCAATAATAATATTACTAATAATAATAACAACAATAAGAATAATAACAACAATAATAATACTAACAATAATAGCAACAACTACAATAATTGTAATAGTAATAATAGTAATGGGAAAAATACTAGTTAGTAATTAAAATGATAATACCTAATAATGTTAAATATACATATAAGGCCAAATTAACGTTTAACTACATCGAAATAATTTGTATATTTTAATAATAACCATAAATCATAAATCAAGTTAATTAATACTATTAAAATAGTAAGTAAATCTAGATAAATACATAGAAAAAATACCAATACCATATTATTAATTAGGGATATTACATTCTACCCACCTTACAAAAATTTCGTCCCTGAAATTTCAATAAAGCAGGAAAAATCAAAATCAAGGGAGAAGATATCAAACATCCACGTCGCTTCTCGGCGCATCATGAATCCACACGCGTCCGCTGCACTACTCATGGAACCCAAATTACTCTAGAAGGAGTAGAATCAGGGATATCAAAAGATCAAAAAGATGAATGATTGCCAAAAAGAATACAGAGAGTATGAAAGTGTATATGATTAGTTTCAACTTTGAATCTTCGCAATTTAACCAATGTAATAAGAGCTAAATGGGTCGAACCTCAAGGAGAGATGCGATGAAAGTTTTTTAGTAATATTATCTTCTAATTATCTTCTCTATTTAAAAAACTTAGAAAAGAAAGGATGAATTGTATGTGGATAAAAAGTTAAACTAAAAGAAAGGTTCAAAACTTACTAATAATCAACCAACATACATGCTAATGCTAGAGAGATAATTACTTGACTTTAAAACCTAAACATGATATTCTACCACAAAATCAAGTAAGATATATGGGATAAAAACTAAGGTACGGGTTGAAATAGCACTAACCAAGATGAAACATTACAATATCAAGATTGTCGGTCAAGTATAAAGTAAGAAAGATCATTAGAAAATGCAACCAAATCTTTAACCCTAACACTTATTAAAGTTGAACATTAAAATATCAAGATATTTATCAAGTATAGATTGAGAAAAACAATAAAAAAATATTTAAACTAGTTGCTTATCCTAATTAGTCTTCAAGAATAAAAATTAGAGTAGGCATGCATATGTTCTAATCCGGTTATCTATTAGATATTAGATATGATGGTGGTGATATATTAGCAAGCCATGAGAAAAGACCTAGCTACTCATGATAAAATGGGAAGTAAAAGAAAGCAAGAAATAAAGAAAACAAAGAAAAAATAATATTAAAAATAAAACATAGATATGAGAAAGATAGAACCTGTTTATTGATTGTCACGATCAATTACAAGAGTTGTCTTCCTCCTCATACAAAAATAAAAATTCGAAAAAAAATACATCTAAAGAAAAAAATCATAATTTTAATCTCTGATGTGAGATGAGAGATTATGAGAGACTTCAGCTCTTTAAATAGACCTCAAAGCTAATTATACTAGGATACAAATTAGAATGTTTCTTAATTCAATATAGAAATTCAATCCTGCAGCAAGTTGGTATGTTGATCGCTGAATATGACTCACCAGACAGCTGAATTAGACATAGTGTAAACACAAAAGTTATAGTCATTCAAGTCTTCTTTCTGTAGCATTTTGAATCATCGAATTTGAATATTTGTATAGAAAGTTATGATCCGAATACTAAAAGGTATACACTCCGAATCTGAGTCTGAATTGATTTTGAACTCCATTTAATTTAGATTATCCTCCTTATTCCTTTTAAGATTAGCTTTATCCCATTCATCTTATAGGAGTTTAGCTTCTGAATTTGAACTTGAATTTAGGAGATGAAGATTAATCATTTCCTTCTTTGCATTCAATTTAATTTAAAATCTAACTTTAGATAGAATAGAAGCTTCTACTACTCATTATCTCTTTTTTTATTGAATTTCTACACACTATAAACAAAAAGAGGGTTAGCATTAATTAATAAAGGAATGATCAAGGATATATGTGTAAAAGTGATGATAAAATGCAATTTTAGAGTGCACTCATTGGATTTTCAAAGGAAGGATGGTCAATTCACAAGTGGACTGAATATCATAATATGGATAATATATGTATATTGCAATGTATATATAACTTGTTTCAAGTTACCGGTAAGATCTTGGTCTTCTTATAAAAATTAAAAGTAAAAAGTCAACATCATAAGTCAAAACCTAGGCTCTGATACCAAAAAAATCCTGTCACGCCCCATTTCCCAAAATACGCTGGAGCAGAGACATGATAAGAGTCGACGACGCATATACTAAAGGAAAATAGTTCATGTATACACGCTAAGCCTTAAGTAACCCGACCATGTCACAAAAATCTACTATAATAAATCAACAATCACTGCAATAACACATATACATGTCCACACATGATGATGAATAAGAAATGAAATAACAATGAGCCTGATATATATGGAATCAAAGAAACTATAGAAGCCACAGGAATAAAAAGGAAGACAAGAATATCATAATAGGTAGAGAGAAACTCCAAACTCCTCGTGAAGCGTACGAGCTCATCAACACCTGATCAATGAAGTAAAACATCCAATATCTGGCGTGCAAATTCAGGGTCGTCAGAAAGCGACCCAATGAGTGTGTAAGAAAAAGGAAAAGATGTTCGTGCATATAAACAGTGTGTATACAATAATAACATGTCTGGAGCTGTAAATAAAAGATAACTGAATCATAGCATGAACATGACTATGAACGAAATATAACTCATATCACAGTAAAGGAAACAACTGATGTCAAGATGTGTAACCTAGCATATGTCACTAGTCTGATTGGTTATTATTAACTTAACTAATGTAGTACGATGTGTCCCATACCACAACAATTTTTTCACATATCAAATAAGATTATCGTTGTTGTAACTGCATACTAATGTAGTGCATGTGTTTTGAAAGAGTATCATGCATGCCTGATACCACGGTCTAACAACCCTGGCGCTGAACCAGGACAAGCAACAAAGCTTTAATAACTGAAGACCACAGCCTCACACGAAAAGACAACTAGTGTGGCGTCATAATCTGGGCATAGCCCTGACAACTGACAACTGAATAATTAGGTAGCCAGTACTACCTTGGTTCCCCATGGTGGAACTCACAATTTGGTATACCATAATAAGTCCTTCAAATATACACGACATGCATTATCAGGCAATTACCCCTTTTCCACCGGGTTATGATGTCTTTTATGAACAAGCAATAATATGAGTTATTATGTGACAGTAACCGATATCTCCAACAACTGTTGATGTCAATACTAGCTGATGTCTGACAACTAATAACTGACATCTGGTAAAGAAAGCGGGAGATATATAGTTACTAACACAATAGTGTCACTAATCACTGATAACTGATACTGATACCTGATAACTGCTAAAAATTCTAAAGTACGAGATCTCACTTATATCAATTTGATCATTACCACAATAACTCCATCTTTATAACTGAATAACAACAATAACTAGTAATCAATCATGAAGTACTGAATATCCTCGAGCTCAACTAAATCAACAGATATTGAGGTCACAAATAAAGAATGGAATATCCTCAACATCAGACTTATCCAATAGAAACCAAGATTATAACTAAAGAGTGTAACGTCATCGATCCACATGTAATCTAGATCATTTCTACATCTAGTAGTCAATATCAATAAGGTCATCTATACTCAGTCAAAGTTCTAAATGGTGAATCCAGAAATAATAACTCCTAACAGTCCAAAAGTCAGTCTCATCTATATGTCACAGTCAAGGGTATCATATTCACACATCTGATCATCATCCCACTATCATACATCTCATCTACATATCAATCAAGACTCCAATAAAAGGATATGAAGCTCATATCAACCCCAACTCTAAATAAGTCTATTCAATCTGTGTATCAGCAAATCAGTCTATCAATAAAGCAATGTCGCATCTACCTGTTGATTGACAGAGAAAAAGAGAGTAAAAAGTAAAAGTTAAGGTTAAGAGATTTCTCTGTTTTCTCGCAATTAATCCACTGTAGCAAGATGATGAGCACGATTTTGTCACATTTTTCATGCCCATATTCATCTATCATTTGTCTATAAATAAAGCTACTCAGGTATTTTTAGTGGTGTTTTGCAAATTAAGCTATCAGAAGAAGACTGGACCACAAAAACGTATTTCGGAGACTGTAAAATGTGCAACAGGAGATTGAAGGCGATATAGGATGCTTGGTACAGCCGGTATTTCTCTACCACACTTAAAACAGACATCAAATAAATCTATAGTCAATTCGGAGAAGTTTGAAGCCAGTTAGGGTGAAAACGCAATTATATTAAGTTCTGGGGCCTAAATGTAATTTGATATGAAATAGCTTTTTTGTGTCATTGAATAATTATTGTGGACTATTTTGTAAAATGATCAAACCCTAAGTCTCTATAAATAGCCATGTAAGGCTAGAGTTTGGGGACGCCTATTTTTCTACCTGTAACTCAAATTTTTCAGATTTTAATTTTGACAGCCATACTTCTTTCTTTTCTGAAATTTTTGCCCTTTTGTTTTCTCTTCGTTCGGCCCTCCAACCAAGGCAACAGATCGCCTTTCTTCTCGACGATCCAACCAAGGTGCCTAATTAAAGGCGCTTCACCAGCGCCTAATTACAGGCGCTTCACCAGCGCCTAATTAAAGGCTTTTTCAATCACAAAGTACCCATAGGCGCTCTCCAATCATAGAGCGCCAAAGGCGCTTTTCAATTCAAAAGTGCGCAGGCGCTTTCAGTTCAGAGCGCCCACAGGCGCTCTGACAAAGGAGGGGGCCTGCCATATACCAGCGCCTTCACAGGTGCCCATCAATAAGAAGCGCCCACAGGCGCTGCCCAATTAAAAGCGCCCGCAGGCGCTTGCACCTTACTAATCAAAAGCGCCGCAGGCGCTTGCCAAAACAGAGGAGGCCCCCGCGCCCTGACAGAGGAGGTGGGGCCCACAGGTGCCATCCAGGGAATCCAGAGGCGCAGTTACCAGCATCCTTTCAGATCTGTCAATACGCTGAATTCAGGTTAGTACTTTAATTATTTAATTCATTTTTAGATATATTTGTTTAGGGTAATTATTTAGATCATTGATTTAATTAATAATTTAGTTTTTAATTAATTAATAATTCATTTATTAAACTACATGAGGATTAAATTCACCATGTGTAACTAAACTAATTTCATGTGCTAGGGTGATGAACCTAGGCTATTAGATTGTGGTGAACTTTTAAATCTCTCAAATAAAATATGAAAAACACATTAACTGATTTTTAATCAATGGGATTAATTGCTAGATATTTAGAAATTTGACAAGATATATTTCAATAGTCGATATTCCATGCTTAGTGTTTTTCCTACTTGTTGCTTTAATTTTATTATAGTACTTTGATGAAATATGCGATTAAATTTAATATCTTGTACTTAGGACTACAGTTCTAGGATTTTATTCCATTTGAAACAAGAAATTATTATTGTGTTATCATTAAATTGAGATACAAATACTACCACATGAATAGTAGTCTAGGGGACTCTTCCCTAGGTGCATGATCATTCTCTTTGATAAACTAGTTCACACCAGCTTTTTAATCTGTTCAACCAATCCGCTTAATTTGTGTTAGGATCATTTAGAAACGCCTTCCCTGTGGACCGACCCTTAAATGCTACAACGATCAATCATGCACTTGTGGTTATTTAAAATAGAAGAGAGAAATCTCCTCATCAAGTTTTGGAGTCGTTACCGGGGAACAGTGTTTTCTTTAGTCTTAGCACTTTTATTGGATTTAAAAAAAAATCATAAAAATAAAAATAAAAAAATAGTGTAATCTATACATCACACTTTCCAATTAGGTACTACACTTATATATATATATGCTTGGGTACGCGATTCAACAGGACGTCTAGTCAGCATAGTATCGAACGAGACTAAGATGACTGACCATGTTTCACCTATGGTCCTTATAAACTGATGTTACCCACCTCGATCATCACATCCGTCATGCATTAGATTGTCAGAAACCACCGAGAACAACTAAGCGCTGAAGTCACAATACATAACGATACTTTTCAAATTCTCCCGGCTGGAATCTGAAGATGCCTATATATTCATCAATGAGTTCGAGGAGGTTAGCACAATGATGAAGATCCAAAATCTGAGTGACGATGGAGTTGTAGGATCCATAAACAAGGCAACACATACACTAGAGGGGGTGAATAGTGTTTATAATCTTTTAAACATAAACTACTTGCAGAAAAGTAAAATTCACAGAAAAAAATCTCAAAAAAATGCAAACGCAAAGATAAGAGATTTTATTCTGATTCGGTCCTTGTGACCTACGTCCAGTCCCCAAGCAACCTACTTGAGATTTTTCTTTTCCTGATTTGGATACACCCCCAAAATTAACTCCTTATACACCACTTGACAAAACAACCTTTGTCAAATCTGTACAACTCTTCTCTACACCAAGAAGATAACTCTTTGAATGAATACAATGAATCCTATAAGCTTTGAATCTGTATGTGATTGTGGACAAGGTCTCTTATAGGTGGACTTGCAGAATTCTTCACAATAGAGTAGGAATTGTGTGAAGAACCAAAAGTTGAAGCAAGTTTTCAGAAAACAGAATTTTGAACAGAGTTTTTGGGCAGAAAACTTGTGTTTGAATTGGTGAATTCATCCTTAGGACAACATCCCTATTTATAGGTGAAATCAGTGGTCAGTTAGGGAAGTTATCAACTCAAATTTGAATTTTAGAACGTTGGATAAAACACCCGAAATCAATAACTGTTTAACAGTCAGAAACTACTGTTAGTCGACTAGGGTCTGTAGGATAGTCGACTAGAAGAACAAATTTTTGCCTAAGTTAGTCGACTAACATAGGATGCAAGTCGACTATATCAAGACTGATACGGATAACAAGTTTCTGGAAACTATAATTAGTTGACTAGCAGAAAATGGTTAGTCGACTATAACAAGGGTTAGTCGACTAGGGTCTATAGGTAAGTCGACTAATACTGTTAACAGACAACAAACAGAGAGCAGATATATTTTTGTGGAAGGACTTAGTCAACTATATAGTGGATCAAGTCGACTAGACTATATGTAAGTCGACTAGGTTAGGATATAAGTCGACTATATGACTATATTGTGTGTGTGTGATCAAGGCTTTTAAAAAAAATTCTAAAAATACACAAAAATGGTCAAATTCTTCATATGAGCTTGAGCAATCAGAACTCTGTATAAATGCTTGAGATAGAGCTCCAAATGCATCTGTATCACTTTTGTTATCCATCATCAAAATCTATCAATCTGTAAGTTTCAACATTCTCTCCCTTTTTGATGATGACAACCTGCGTGCATGAAAACTCCCCCTGCAGAGAAACCCCTGCAGTGAACAGGTTATAACAAACATTTATATAACAAGTGTTCTTGTTCTCCCATGCATGAGTCTTCTTGTTCTCCCCTACATGAGTCATAAAACATTGCAACATTGTCATATATCCATATATCATATATCCATAGCACACCATATCAACACATGGGACACAAGGGACATAGCACATAATATCAGCACATGGGACATATGGGACTTCTAACTTTCTCCCCATTTGTCATTACCAAAAAGACAAATAGCATAGATCATAAAGAGAGACAGTAACAACCAACGTTTTCATAACATAACAGAAAATGTCAAGTAGTACAATAGAAAACCAAAATAACAAAAAGAATACAAAAAGATCAAGAACTCCAAAAACACGTAGCAACACAAAAAGCAAAGCCAACTCCATATGCATCAAATATCAGATCCGGGAGGAGGAGGTGGTGGAAAATGGGTCTTGAGGAGATCTAGAATTTCTTTTGAGTGGTTTCAAAAGACTCCATCTTCAGTTGCATGTTCATAAAGTGCTCCATAAGTAGAGATTGACTTGTGAGCAATGCAGACTGAAAGTTGAGCATAGATTGTTGTTGGACTTGTAGAGTCAAGATTTCAGCAGTTGTAGAATGCATCGAGATAGGAAGGAGGTGGTTGAGAGGAAGTAGGTTCAGTGAATGGAGATTAAGTGGAGGAGGAAGGAACTTGAGTTGAACTTTGTGAAGGATGAGAGGGTGGATGTTGAGATTGTGGTGGAGGGTGAGGAAAGTCATGAAGTTTCGTACGATGGAGTACAACACGATCAAAAGGCTCAAAAACTTTGACGACACTCGTTTCAGAAGTAAGATCTATGTGAAATTTCTGAAACACATGAGATAAAGAGGCTCCATAAGGTAAGAAGGAAGTTTGGTCCTTAACAAGAGTTTCAAAAATTATCTTTACCCAATTTACTTCTAGTCCAGCAATGATGGCATAGACACAAGTTGCTAAATCACGAATATAATAGTTATAACTCCCAGTTTTTGGGCATATATTATAGGCAAGGATACGACCAATTAGACGATGAATAGATTTTAATTTATTGTTAGTCATTGGCAATCCTTGACCTGGAAGAAACATATTTTATAAGACCTCAGCATCATCCATATCAATGTCATTAAGAGATAGGTCGTGATACGGAATTGAAAGAATACGACCTAAACATTTTGGGGATAACTTGATATGCACACCTTTAACCAGAGAATAGATGTGAATATTATCATCATTGTCTTCATAGGTTAAATTTGTGTAAAACAGGTGGATCAAGAAGAGATAATACCCTTACCTTGATTTAGTAGAAAAACATAGTATAAAGATCAGAATTTTGAAGATAAGAGACAATATCATAGTCATGAAAGTTTTCATACTTAATAAATCTGTTGGCCCAAAATGTTACACTCTCTATTTGTTTAAGTTTTGATGATAACAAAACACAAAGAAGCTATTTGATACTAATAAGTTATTTTAGAATGAGTTTCAGGTTTGTACAAATCTTGATGGCTTTTAAGCATATTGCAAGGATAATGGCACTAAAAGCATGTTGATAGGTTAATGGCGCAAGAGGACGTTTTCATAGGAGAGGAGGCTCTAGCTTGGCGTAACGCGACTCGGAGACTTCTTTTATATTTTAGTTTGTTAAAGGATAGTGTATAGTGTTGAAGCTCAATTTTCCCCACACACAAGATTTTGCACATGTTTTTCAAAAGATATTTCTTCTTTATATAAAATATTTCTATAAACCTATTTTAATATTTGCAAACTCTATTTTATGTAGTGTACCAAGTCTTGACCAAAATTATTTTTGAAAATTATTAGATCTTCATAAATATTTTTCAAAATATACTGTTTTGACCTGTTGCGGTCAAAGGACGATCGACCGGCTCTGTTTCAGGTCAGAACGGTCGACCGAGCGGTCGACCACAGTTCTGACCGTTGGGTGTGTGCATGTGTGCACGTTACTCGGTCAACCGGGCGGTCGACCGGAACCCATATCGGTCGACGAGCTTCGGCCGACTGAAAACACCCTAGTCTCTGTTTGAGACGGTCGACCGTAGGCTGGCAACGGTTAAATGTTTTTGAAAACCGGTCGACCGGCCGGTCGACCATGAGCGTTTTCTCAGCCTAAACGGCTAGTTTTTTAAACACGTTTTAAAACGTGTTTTTCTTCTCCAAACGAGGTTTAAGGCTGGTTTTGGGTCTAATCTTTCCTGTTAATCAAAATTATAGTTTACCTTTTAATCCCTACCTTTATCCTATAAATAGGGGTGATTGGGGTGAGAAGACTACAACAATTTTTGCAAAAGAAATCAAGTTTGAGTCTCTTCAAAAGAAGTTTTTGCTCTCAGTTTTTGTGCTCTAAATTCTTACTTTTCTCTGAAGTTTTTGATTCAAAAACTCTCTTCAACTTTGTTTTATTTTTCACTTACAAAACTTGAGCTTCAATCCTATACATTATTCTCTAGGGTTTTTGTAAGGGAAAAGTTTTTCAAAAGAGAGTTTATGGTCTTTTGATCATCAAGATATTATTGTATTTGGGCTCCACTACCTCTGGACTAGAGGAGTGTGATTGAGGAGTTGGGTACTCCCTTGTGGTTGTAATCCTTTGTGGAAGTTCTAGTGGATCGGAAATCCTTCTGGGTGAAGGCGGGAACGTAGAGCTGGGTGCTCGAACCTCGAAACAAATCTCTGTGTTTGTGATTGGTTTACTTGTGTTTTTTATTTGCTCTTGCTTTCCATTCATTCTTATATTGTCGATCAATACTCTCACAACAAGATTGCATTGCGCACCTCAAACTCTTATTTAGAGGAATCACGAGGAAGGAGTTCAGAGCCCTTCACGGGGTATTCGGCTTCTAATCTTACTTTGAGTGATCGTTGCATCATCACATTTTAAATTTGTGCATTGATTAGCATTATCACCTATTCACCCCCCTCTAGGTGATTTCAATTGGTATCAGAGCTAGGACTCTAGTTTTTTGCTTCACATCCTTAGAGAGATCCTAAAATTTGCTAATCACTATTTTCATATCTTCATTCATACACTAGTAAAGATGACCGATAACATAAGACCCCTCCCAAATTTGATGGACTCAACTTTCCCATATGGAAAGTTAGGATGAACATTTTTCTACAATCTCTAGGTTGTCTAGTAGCTAAGTCTTTGACCAAGCCTTTTAGTAAATCCGAAGGTGAGGAGCACACTTGGTCCGATTTTACCTTCAAGGAATATGAGGCTAATTCGAAGGCTCAAAATGCTCTTCTTTTAGCTTTAAATGAGGATGACTTAACACGGGTTATCTATTGCAACTCCGCCTATGAGATTTGGCAACACTTATTGGTCACTCATGAGGGAACATCACAAGTCAAGAGAGCTAAAATTGACCTCTTGCGTTCCCAATATGAAAGTTTTAAAATGCAAGAAAATGAATCTATTGATGATATGATCACTAAGTTTACTAAAATCATAAATGCTCATGCTTCTCTAGGAGATGAAATCAAACAACGACCAAAAGGTGCGTAAGGTGATTCGTGCTCTCCCTCCATCATGGGAAATCAAAGCTACCACCTTGAAGGAATTGAATGACAAAGACGAGATGGAGCTCATAAGTTTTATTGAAAATCTTAAGACTCATGAGATGGAGAAAAATGTTAGAGAAGAAGCGGCGCCTCAAAAGAAAAAGTCCATAGCTTTCAAGTCTTCCTCCACCAACTACGATGATGAAGAAGATGAAGAAGATGATGAAGAGCTATCTCTTCTTGTGAGAATGTAAAGAGAATGTACCGCAAGAATAAGCTCAACTATAGAAGGCGATGGGAAGGGAAGGAGGAGAAAAAGATCATATGCTACAACTGTAGAAAACCCGGACACATCATGGCCGATTGTCCAGATTTCAAGAAAAAGATATCCTCCTCCTTGAAGCAAAGAAGCCGGTGTATAAGGCCACTTGGGACTCGGAAAGTGAATCTGAAGATGAAGTCGACACGATAAATGTGTGTTTCATGGCAAACACACCTAAGGTAATAACCCAATCACTTGATGATGAAAGTGAAATAAGTAAAGAATTGTTATTACAAGCTTTCATTGAACTCTCAGAAAGTTTTGATGATAAAAAGGAAGAGTGTTCAAAATTGAAAAAGGAAAATGAAATGCTTAAAAATCAAATTGCCATTTCCTCAAAAGAAAAAGATGAATTATCTTCTATTCTTATTTCAACACAAAGAGATTTATTGCCTATAGAGTTGCTTGCAAAGCTAAATATCCTAAAATTGATGAAAATGAGTTTTCCATGTAAAAATTAGAATCAATGACTTGGGAATTGTTTTAAAAGAATATGCTTTTAACAATACTAAATTAGAAGAAATGTTTTCAAAGAAGCATATGAATACTCCTCATGCTAAACATGATAAAACATCTCATGTCAAAACTTCACATGTTCATCATGCCAACACATCACATGTCAATCATGCTAAACTACCCATGCTCACAAACCACATGTTCATAAACCACATGCTCATTATGCTTTTAAATATGGAAGAATTTATAAATGTACTTATTGTGGCCGGAATGGTCATCTAGCTAAATTTTGCTATGATCATATAAATAATACAAATAATCTTGCTTGGGTTCGAAACACTAACGCATTAGGACCCAAGAAAATTTAGGTACCAAAATCAAGCCTTAAATTATTTGATATAGGTACACACCAAGGCTCCAAGACGTAAGGAGCGGTGGTACCTTGATAGTGGTTGTTCAAGGCATATGACATGGGACATCAATAATTTTACAACCCTATCAAGGTACGTTGAAGGTGGCACCGTCACCTTCGGAGATGACTCCAAGGGCATCATCATCGGTATAGGTAACATTAAGATTGGTGCATCTCCTTTAATTGAAAATGTAGTTGGTTGATGGGCTTAAACATAATTTGCTTAGTATTAGTCAACTATGTGATCGTGGTCTCAAAGTTGTGTTTTGATGAATCTTCTTGCAAAATTTTGATTGTAAAACCAATGATTATATTCTCACTGGATTTCGTGAAAATAATGTCTATATTATTGATATGCTTAATTTGGATTGTTCTACAAAATGTTTAAATGCTTTGATGAGATTTCATGGTTATGGTATAGAAGATTAGGCCATGCATCTTTTGATCACCTTGCTAGAATAAATTCTAAGGAATTGGTGAAGGATATTCCTTGTTTGAAGTTTGAAAAAGACTGCATTTGTGATGCGTGCCAACTTGGGAAACAAACCAAGTCTTCTTTCAAACCAATCAAGGATATCATGTCATCTAGGCCATTAGAATTGATTCACATGGATCTTTTTAGACCAACTAAAACTAAAAGCTTAAGGGTCTGTTTGGTTGTCGTAACTGACCGTAATTCGTAGTTGTAATTGGTAAAGTCTTTTACAATTGTAAATGAGTTACATGTATGTAAATTTACGGTGTTGGTGGTAATATAAAATTGTAAAGTGGGAAAGTGTATTGTATTTACGGTGTTTGGTTGTCGTAATGATAAGTCGTAAGTGAAAAAGTTGACCACAAAATTAACTTTTGTGATTTTAAAAGTTTTAATACTGCAAATAAATATTAAAAAAGTTAAATATTAAAAAAATTTAATATTAATATAAAAAAATATTACAAATTGTATGACCACAAATTAACTGTAACTGGGCTGTAAGTGAGTGGTAACTGGGTTGCAAGTGAGTGTTAGTTGAGTTACGTAAGTCTTTTACGAATTACGGTCTAAACAAACATCGTAGTTGTAACTGGGTAGTAAGTCATTTACGAATTACGGAGTTTTACGCGAAACAAACGGCCCCTAAGTGGAAATAGATATCTTTTTATTTTAGTCGATGATTTCTCTCGTTTCACTTGGGTTTTCTTTTTGGAGCATAAAGATCAAACTTTTTCGCATTTTAAGATTTTTCGAAAAAGGGTGAAAAAGAAAAAGGATTTTCAATTTTACGGATAAGAAGTGATAGAGGTGGTGAGTTTGTCAACCAACTCTTCATGACTTATTGTGATGAAAAGGGAATTAAGCATGAAATGTCATGTCCTAGAACTCCACAACAAAAATGGAGTAGTTGAGAGGAAGAATAGAACTCTTCAAGAAATGATTAGGACTATGATAAGTGAATATGGGCTCCCTCAATACTTATGAGCCGAGGCCGTAAACACCGCATGCTACATATCAAACCGTATTATTTGTGTAAAAATACTTTCAAAACCTCTTTTGAATTTATCATTTAAGAAAACCAAATGTTTCATACTTTAAAGTTTTGGATGCAAGTGTTTTGTTTTGAACACCAAAGATAATTTGGGTAAATTTGATGCTAAGGCTTATGAAGCAATCTTTGTTGGCTATTCTAGTACTAGCAAAGCATATAGAGTGTTCAATAAATCATCTCATACTATTGAAGAATCTATGCATGTTAAATTTGAAGAATCTAATGCTATTGTTGAGAATGTTGTAGAGATTGACTCATTAGGTGAGGACATGGAGAAAATATCCTTGAAGGACTCACCCATCCAAGAAGACAAGCAAGAACCCATGGTGAAGTTCAAAAGGATGAAGTGGAACAATCACAACCACTTCCTAAAGATTGGAGATACGCCTCAAATCGTCCCAAAGATCTCATCATAGGTGATGTATCAAAGGGGGTAAACACTCGCTCCAAACTCCATAATTTGTATGGGCATTATGCATTCATATCTCATTTTGAACCCAAAAACATCCTCGAAGCCGAGGGTGACTCATATTGGTTGCTTGCTATGCAAGAAGAGCTCAATCAATTTGAGCGCAACCAAGTTTGGCACCTTGTTCCTAGACCCTATGATAGACCAATAATTGGTACTAAGTATATTTTAGGAACAAGTTGGATGAGTCAGGAAATGTTATTAGGAATAAGGCTAAGTTAGTGGCCCAAGGTTACACTCAAGTTGAAGGAATCGACTTTGAGGAGACCTTTGCATCCGTAGCATGGCTAGAAGCCATACGGATCACACTAGCTTATGCATCTTATAAAATTTTAAACTTTTTCAAATGGATGTAAAAAGTGCATTTTTAAATGATTTTATTGATGAGAAAGTTTATGTTGAACAACCTCCCGGTTTTTGTGGATCATGTACATCCAAATTTTGTTTTCAAGCTAGATAAAGCATTGTATGGTTTAAAACAAGCTCCTAGAGCTTGGTATGAAAGGCTTCTAGTTTTCTTCTTTCAAATGATTTTGTTAAAGGCAATGTAGACACCACATTATTTACTAAACATGTTGATAGTGACATTCTTATTGTTCAAATATATGTTTGATGATATAATCTTTGGTTCTACTAATGAGTTACTTTGTAAGGAGTTTGAACAATGTATGCAACGTGAATTTGAGATGTCATTGATGGGTGAATTGAACTATTTTCTTGGACTTCAAATCAAGCAAATGCGTGATGGGATTTTCATATGTCA